>SMLS01050694.1:0-10015 GCA_004785975.1 Popillia japonica
ACACCCTGTATATCTCAAAATACTGTAGAAATGTGTATCTACGCAAATATAACAACTTTTATTTAAAAAAAATGATATAATTTATCTTAAGCCAGTTATTGCACTTCCACACACTAATGGGCCAGCCTGTAGACATACATAGAATAGTGAAGTTGAGATCATATGTCTAAAAATATGAATGATCTGAATTGCATTAGCAGATGCACCTTTATTAAGAAGTTCTTGCTAAAATGTTCAGCAGTATGTAAGGTTTCTTGTAAATAAGAAAACTGTGCTGTTTGTTTTATTATGTTAAAAGCAGCAAAAATTAGTACTCCGATCCTAATAGGTTTCTATTTAGTGAAGAAGTCGACATAGTGTAAATGCGAGCTTTAGTTGATTGAAAGGATATCGGATGCTATTTTGTAATCCTGTAGTTTCTAATGTTCCTAGACCTGTTCTAAAAATAGGAGGCTTTTACAATAAACTTTGAAAAAGTCGAAGATTTATTGAATACAACCTACTCCGTCCAAAACAGGTCCATAAAGTGTAAATTATTTTTCTTTGCTATGGTACATTGAATAACTTTTTGTCGATTTATTTTAGACAGAGTATTAATTTACACCAGAAAACTCTTTTTACTGATGGATTTTGAATAACTGGCTGTATTGTATTACGAATATTTATATTTATTCTCAGAACTCTTAGATAAAATATCCCTCAAACCCTTCCCAATATTTCAACCGCAAATTTGAAAAAGTATCGGAGGCTTTGAAGTGATATTGATCGGTATTTAGTCCAAGTAGCTATTTGTTCGATGTCCGCACTTATTGAAACTAAATGTAAAATTTGTGCTAACTACATAACTATCCACTTTTTGATGGCTTTCTATGGAATATTTTTTGAATACACTTCCTTGACTATTTGGCTTTTACGTGAAAACAACATATTGGACAATAACATATGGAAAAAACAAAAAGAAACAAGCAAAGTTAAAGATATGTTTTCTGAGTTACACAATTACATACATGTGGATGGTAGTGCCTTTAACTCGCGAATAAATGTGATACTCCTATAATATAAGATATAGGTACTGATCTATTAGTCATACAAAGTAAAGGTCGCACTGCGTGCTTAAGAATTAATTCCCACGGCTCATCTTGCTGGAAATGCCAACTGCATAACTAATATAAAAAAAATATAACAAACTACATAAATAATAATAGTAGTAAGAAATATCATCTTCAGAAAGTCGTAGGCGTAAATTAAGTGAGGTTTTCTATACGTGAGTCACCGCTGATACTGTTTACCAATATAGAGAGGATTACAAATTTTCGCAAACTTCTACGTTCGACTTTTTTGTTATAAATGGATTTATAGTAATTTAGTAGTAATTTCCAGAATTACCTAAATTAGTTTTACAGTGATAGCTGATGTGGTCTGGCTGAGTAGTTTTGACAACTAGTTTTGCTTCTATTGGAATTTTTTCAAAAAAATCTTACAATTGCATAGATTGAAGACGGATATCATACATGCAGCTGTTATTTGGCTATCTGTTTAGGAACTTATGCTTCAAGAGTGTAATTTAAAGTATATCTAGCATATTAAGCAGATCTTGTCAAACTTACCGAAAAGAACACGCCTTCTCCGCAATGTTTTTTTTCTAGAAAATATATTTTTCCATATTATCAGCAACTGCTCTGAAGGATGGTATCATTAACATAATGTTATAATAATACCAATAACAGTACTTTTGAAGACAGCAATTTTTCATTAAAAAAACTTTTATGAAAAATATCTCTACTATGTATATGTGAATATACGGACATCCAGTTTCTAGACGGTCATGATTTTCTTTATGTATGCAAATTTAGGTCATTACCTATCCGCAAGCTAAATAATTTCATATGCGTGTATTTGTGAATGGTAATATCTCCAATTTTAAATATATAGTTATTTGGCTATTGATATCGGATATAATAATGCAATCTATCGTTGTGATTTATTTGAAAAGGGCTTTCATCTAAACTACTAATCGCACACATCACATCCTTTTTCCGAGGCAGAAACGCTAGTTTTAACCAAAGGTTTAAATTTCTCTGTTGCTCCCAAGAGTATTTCAGAATAGGCCATTATATCCTTAGTACAGTCAGTTCGCACACTTCCTAATGACGATGCGGACGCTATTCGCTTTGAAACTGCCAAACGTTTTTCTGTCGCCCAAGCCTATCGCCATTGCCATCGTACAGCACCTACGTAGGAAACATGTCAGAGCTACAAGATGGTACTTATACTTCCTTAGCTCGTGATCCCATCTCCAAGTTCGAGTGTCAAAACACTTCATTGTCAAATCGTCTAACATTCCTTCAGAAACCCAAAAACGCATAATAGCCAGGGAATCCAAACTGTCCCGGTTGGTAGGTCTTCCAAAAATTCACAAAGAAAACATTTCATTCCGACCAATAGTTAACACGATAGGTTCTTCCATCTACAGCTTAGCCAAATATCTAGCTAATCCTCTTAATAAATACGTAGGGAAAATTTCATCTCACATCTAAACTTCATATCATTTCGTTAAGGTCATCTCTGAAATTTCTATCAAACCTGACCATGTTCTTGTTAATTTCGATGTTTCTCTACTTTTCACGAAAGTACCTATCTCCGATTTCGTCGCTATAATTCATCAATTATTAGTTCAAGACAATCAACCTCCAAATCTAGCAAATTTAACCGAAAAATGCCTCTCTCCTACATATTTTATTTTCCAAGAAAAATTCCACCAACAAACCTCTGGAGCTGCTATGGGTTCTCCCCTCTCCCCGGGGTTATTAATATTTTTATGCAAGCTTTTGAATTCACGGTTTTAGAACACGCTGATCTGGACCCGAAAACATGGTTGAGGTATGTTGGCGACACCTTCATCGTCTGGCCTCATGACCAAGACACCCTCCCAACCTTCTTCTCGTCCTTCTTCTCTTTTCCTAATAGTCAACACTCTGACATCAAATTCACGATGAAAACGACAACAAATGGTTCCTTGCCTTTTTTGGATGTATTGGATACTCGTTTACAAAATAGTAACATAGGACACTCTGTGTACAGAAAACCCACACATCCGGATCGATACCTTCATGCATGCTCGCATCACTATCACGCACAAAACCAATCACTTTTCACCTCCCTTGTTTATCGAACATTTTCAATTTTCCAACCCGAACATCAACACAAAGAGTTGAAACAAGTCAAAACCGCTTTTCTTCAGAATGGATATACTTATGTAACTCCAGCAATTTATAAAAGGTCATAAAAGGTACTCCACGATTCCCTAAAAGGGCCGCCGAAACTTACAGTTATCAAATTGCAACCATTTCCCCCTACATGCACGACATTACTAATCATATATTTGCTTCTATTTTCTTTTTCTTATCTTGTTTTGATATATGTTGCACTAATTATTATTAGTGTATTATCCTTACTTTTCTTTTTTCTTGCCTATTTTTGGTTTTTCTGTTGGGCAATTAATAAATATTATTATTATTATATAGGCAGAATTCCTCCCAAGAAGAACATCCAAACCACTTTCAAACCCCTATACAGAATTCTCAAATTCTTCCCTCATTCACGGACTCCCGTCATGCTCTCTCCTATAGAACCATCTATAAAATTGCCTGTGATTGTGGTTCTGTATATATTGGGAAAACCGAGCGTTCAATTGAAAGAGCATCAACGATACGTTCAGCCTTAGTTGAACATTTCCTCGATACAGATTCCAAAATTTGTTTCGATGAAACATCTGTTTTAAGTAAGTCGCCACACTATTTTCCTCGAAAGATAAGGGAAGCAAAGCAGCCTTTCCCTGTCAGAATGTTTTCGTCTCTAGCCTGGTTGACACGTCAAGTTACAGCGACCTTCTGACATCCCTCACCTACCAGAAGATTTTCGCCTCTACCGTGGTTTACACGTCGAGTTACCGCCCCAGATAACCCCTTTCCTCTTGAAAAAGCCACATACATTAGTGGCAAAACGTCGAGTTTTTTATTGTATATCTTATGCATTTTATTATTATTTGTACTGTATATATTTTGCTAACCATGAAACAGTCAACATCTGGAAACCTTAATAGAACTGTTAATAGCTTTGGTCCAAAGGTAAAACCTAGCGGCAGTTCTATTCCCTCATCTCATACATCAGACTTATAGGTATTTTGTCTTTCTTTGACTGAGATATAATTCTGCAGCTTGAAATACCACATTTTTCTAATTTAGTAGAAAAGATTTACATTAATATTCCGATTAAAATTTACAAATCTACTTACTGACTAAAAAATCTCACTAAAATTGTGTTTAAGTCAAGCTAATTAGTTCTCAATTAATACTCTTAATGCACCAAAACGTAATATCTTTCTTAGAATGTCTCTGTTGTAGTATGACGTCCAATATTAGTCCATTTTATATCGAATTTATACTCATTCCATCAAACTTTAGTGCGATGCTATCTTTCTACTAAGTATTTCATAAACGACTTTTGTTACTGCGGACAATATTCTGAATGCTGTTGTCTTTTCAAACAATAGCTTTCATGAAACATATTACAATTTTCAGTATGTAATCGCGCAGATCGTAGGAAACCATACGGTAGTTCCATTACTATAATAAAAGACGAAGTGGAACTAACAACAAGCGAAAAACAGCATTTCATGAATTGAGACTTTATTGCTTCAGGAAAAGAAAATGTGTGATTTATTTGAAATAGAAGCTAACGTTGTGTGGAATACTGCATGATTGTCTCTCACATTATATCTGTTCCTTCACAGAAGCTTAAATTTTTAGCTTTTGCTGAGATTTTTCATGGAAGATCAAAAAAATTGACAGCGGTACGCCGTCATTGTTCTATTAAGTTTATGCAATATTACATATAACTGGCGACTAATACTGATTGTGAGTAGGCCCACAAATGTAAAAATTACGATGGAACATACAGTACTGTGAATGTGTCACCGAACACTTATATACGTATAGGAGTGTATAGCTATTCCACCAGTGATCAAAAGCTTCTTATATTATAAGACAACGAAGATTAAATTAAACAATTAATTAAACAATATGCAACTAAAAAACAAATAGGAGTATAATTTACTATTTAGTGTGACCGCCTTCTACTTGAATTACTTCCAACATTCTTCTCGGTAGTGAAGAGTGTGAAAGTTTGTAATAAGATTTATGGTTACTTTATTCCATTCTTCATACAATATTTTAAAACATTTGTCAGCATTTCTTGGTTGTCTTTCTGTTGTTTTCTTTCTAACTAATCCCAAACATGGTCAATTGTATTCATGTCTTGGCTCTGGGCAGGCAAAGCCATTAGTTCCAATATACATTCTTCTGATTTTTTCCTGTATATGATTTATAGCTAACCTACTGGCTAGTTTGGGATCATTGTCGTGCTGTAACATAAAAGTTTGGGCCTATTAAGCGGCGTCCATACGGTGCAGCCTGCTCTTTTAAAATTCGCAAGTAGCGTTCAGTTGTTAATCTGTCTTTAATTCTGATAAAATCACCAATGACAGAAGCAAATATACACCCACCGGCTACCACCTTGTTTATACAGCACAATGAGTTTATAACGTTGCAGTAATGGTATTCTGCCCATATTTTAAGTGTAAGTTTTAAATTCAATTATAAATTTTAATTCCCACCAAACTTACTACTTTTGTAAAACTTTTCGACGCACTATACAAGAAGACACTAAGCACACTCTGTGATTATTTAATCGACTAACTAAGTAATACTAGAGGAATTCTTTTCAATAATTTGCATTTAATGTATGTACTAAAATTTACAATAGAATTAACATGCATATGTATACACTCTGTAATACCTATAATAGCAACTCTTTCTTCACAACCCAGATAAGAAAAGAGAATCATAAAACGTTAGAGGAGGAAACGTTACCTAGTGGTCAGTAACATTCACAGTATTGTACATTAGTATATGCAAAATGGATGACCTAGCATAAACAATGATAACTAATTAGCTTAATTTGATAAAATTCAGGCGTGATTAGGTGATTAAATTATTATAAATAATACTTAAATTTTCAATATCTGTTCTAAAATTGACCGCGATATTCTCTTTTTTAATTTATATCATGTCATAGGTATTAATCTCTTTTTATATGTTTTATTTTTTTTTAATTTTTAACATTTTCAAAATCAAAGTTATGTCGTAATTGTTTAGAATGCTTACACAAACCAGTGTCCGCGGTTATGTTATGCGTTGCAGTGTATGGATGATTATAGAGTCGTTTCTTTTAAGTATTATCTAGTTTGACCTACGTAACATTTATCACAGTCTTTGCATTCTAATTTATATACGGCATTACTTTGATTAGCTTTTTTAATCTTAGTTTTTAAATTTGTAAATAACTGTCTGTTATTGTTTGGGGTAAATGTAATGTTTATATCTAATTTTTTAAATTCGTGTTTAATTTTGTCACTTATATAAGTAGTTGATGTACGGAAGTGTGTTTTGTGTCTGTGTTGTATATTCTGTTCTTATGTATTCGGTTTTTTTTATTAATTTTTCGTAAAATTCTTTTGGATAACCATTTTTGTCTAAAATGGATCTAATTTTGCTTAAATTCTCTTGCCTAAAATCAGGGTGTGCTAATTTAATAGCCTAGTCAACTAAACCATTAATTAGTATTTTAAGTGTCTGTTGCTACTAATAGTCTTTTATATACCAATTTGTTTTTATGTTCGTGTTAGTATGTATTATTTTAACATTTAAAACATTTATAGAATTTTGATTTTCTTTTTTTGTATCGTAAATTATAATCTATCATGTGATAGGAATTAAATATGTGTATAACATGTTCGATTTTACCAATCGGTATGCCACATATGAAATCATCTACATACCGCTTGTAAAATTCAATATGGCAATTTACTTTAATTAATGAATCTTGCTCAAGATCCCCCATTCCTAAATTTGCTATGAATTTAAGCAAAGTTTTGCAACCAATATGAACTCGTTGTTTGGTAAATTTGTATAATATTTTATTATAATAAAAGACAAATTTTTGGAACAGCAATGGGTTAAAAAATGTAGAGATAAGACACAAGAAAAATCAGCCTCAAATGCAAAATAATTGCCATTAGTCAACAATTAAGCACTAGTTTAAGCGTTGATTGGGTACTACATGAATAGCAAAAACTTAACATGATAGCATTTCAATCAATTTCCTGAAGCTCAAAAACTGATCCGCTTCCACATTTCGTCTCTGCCCTTCAATTGCTTAAACCAAAAAGAAAAAATTGGAAACTCTACTCGCGAGTGATAGATTATCATGAGTCCCTGAGGCAGAGCACATAATAAATATATTTGAATTCTTGTCTACCAAAAAAACTAAACTGATGCTGTCCATTGACACAATGTGTCAAGCTGCATCGGTAGACGTTGCAGCAGCAACAAGATATCCAGAAAAATTCATAAAGTGAATTACTGATGGTGGTTACAGAGCTGGGCAGGTGTTGAATGCTGAAGAAACTGCTTTGTTTTGGCAACAATTCCAAACAAAACTCACATATGTAAAATGCGCCTCTGGTTTTAAGGCAGTAGATGATACAGTTACACTGCGTCTCTGTTCTAATTGCCTAATTAAACGTTTAATGCGTTACAGATGATACAAATAAAAATGAAGGCAACCTGTCAGTGTTTTGGTGTTCAAACAAGAAGCCTTGGGTAACAAGTGCTTTCTGTGACTGGTTTCAGAACTGTTTTGTGCCTGAAGTGGAAACTTATGTAGAGAAGAATAATTTAGACTTCAACGCAGTTTCTGATTTGGACAATGCTCCAAGTCGCACTCGTGAGCTTGAAGCTAAGCACCCTAATATAAAGTGTAAGTATTTTTATTTCCTATTACGACGGCTCTGCTCCAACCTCAATCCAGGTATAATCCAAGCCTTTGCCCTCTATTACATTACAAGAAATTTTAAAATCATACTGGATACCATGGAATGTGATCCAGATATAAGTGTTATGCAATGGTGCAGTGGAAAAAATTTGAAATAGCAATGTGCATTGTTAACATAAAAGAGTGGCTACAAGAATTGAAATCGTGGACATTGAAATCATGCTGGAAGGAACTATGGCCTGGTCTAACTGTAGGTGATGACGAAGGATCCATGCAAATTGAAACTTTAGCTGAAGATATTGCTTAAGTTGCGAACAACATAGGACGACATGCTTTGAACAAATAGAACCAATTGGCTTTCAAGAGTTGCTTGAATCACAAGATGACAATCTAACTGAAACCGACTTGGATGAGATACTTAACCTCCATCCTATTGAAGAGAAGAAAGCATCAACAAGCACTGACGACACCACATTAAACGTGAAAACTCTGAAGGTTTAAGGTAGCAAATGAGCTTTGCGATTTCTATAATTGTTGATTCGTCTATAGAGAGGCTTTATTTTTAAAACACATATTCTTAATGCCACAGCCACTTTTAAAAGCGGCAAAGTAAGAAAAAATTACTAAATTGTTTAAACTTTTGTCTAAACCTGATATAATATGTAATTAATATGTATTACTAAAAATGCTTTTATTAAACTTAATGTACATATGTACTTCCGTCAGAATTAATGTCGTCGTCTATAGCGCCGTGTTTATCAAAACTGCTCACCGTTTGACCAAGTACGTCTTCGGTCGATATCGGTTTCTGTAGGTAGGAGATTTATTGGGGTAATTTAAAACACCGGACAATTATGTGGATCAGGTACAAGAATAGAATTTATATGTTGAAAATGTATACATATACCGATATAAATATATTCAAGGTTATTATCACACATAGGTTAGTTTAATTTGCAGATGTCAGTTTAAAATACTGTTAATACAGAAAATTTAAATGCAACGGCGGAAAGCATCGTTTTTATTGCTTATTATATTATATATAAAGAACAATTAATAATAAACATGGACATTTGTTAGAAAACTGCAGCTACGCACTAAATTAGAAACACTATTAAGGTTACGAAATTTATTACACTTACAATTAGACACTACCATGCAGATATAGGTATGGATCATTATTCATCATTATTATTCGACTACATTAATTTTTTTAATATTTTATAAATTAATAAATAATGTTTGTGTTTCTTTAATTTTATTGTTGTGTCCAAGTAAGCATGTCCCTTTAAATAAATAATATAATGATACCAAATATTGCTATTATCTTCTTACCAACAACAATTATATTACAATGGTAAATAGCTCCTTTGTAAACTTCTATCCGCGAAAGCTTGAGCCTAGTAAATATTTTATTTTCCCCAAAATGCTTTTTGTCCTGTTCGATTTTGCCTCTGCATAAATTTGGGCTCTTGTTTATATAATGACTTGCTAACTTTACCTAACAATATATTGTTTTTATTATTATACAAACAGCAATACTACTGGTTGTCATACAACATTATTTCGAATTTTAATCAACATTTACTAGTATCTATAAAACCATAATTAATGTTACTTGAAGCCATAGCGAATTTATAAATTATTCTTGTTTTGTTTTCTCTATATTTTTAAAATAAGTATAATCAAATTAATTACACAAGATTTAATGGCAATATTAAACTTTATACGCATATCAACTTCATTTTTTCAGATAGTTGCAATGCAAAGAAAGTTATTAATACGGCCTTATTTGTCAGCTATACATTTGCTTAATTACCTAAGATTAAGCGTAAATATGACCTTGCCAATCATCTCCCTGTGAGAAAGCTATTTAAAGCATATTTAAATTTCGATATATACATTTTCAAGAAATAATTTCAATTCTCCTACCTGATCCACACAATTGCCTCCGCTGTTTTAAATAGTAATACCCCAATAAATCACATGCCAACAGAAACCGATGCCGGCCAAACGCTTGCTTGGCCTGATGGTGAGTAGTTTTGATAAACACTGTGCTATAGACGACGACATTAATTCTGTCGGAAGGTGTATATGTACTATCATGGACAGATAGAATGTC
>SMLS01050695.1:0-10437 GCA_004785975.1 Popillia japonica
TAAACGTCAATTCTGAACGATTTTTGACATTTAAACGTCAATTCTGAACAATTTTTGACACTTAAAAGTCGAGTTTTAGGCAATATTTGACATTAAATGGAAAGTACGAATGACGTTTGACTCTGCGGTGATATTGTCGTCAATTGTACGTCATCAAGATTATGGAAAAATGTCACGAATTGACGTCAATTTTTTTAACTTCTTTTTAAGTAAAAAATTTCACAAATTTCAAAAAATCAAGTACATTGTTTCGAACATCCATTGTCGGTTCGGTCATGTGCGAGCTTTACGAGCATTTTGCGGTTATGGGAATTTAGTCATCGTCTCAGCCTGGGCATAGGTACAACCACGGCATGTGGACTTTTTTAGAAATATTGAAACTTTATTATAGTTGGTACTTAATGTCGTTTGGGGCTCTGTCTGATCCCGTCAGTTAATTTGTCAACTGTCTATATAAGTACAATAGGTATAGGTATAGTCAAAAGCAACAATTTGGATGATAAGTAAATTGATGTTGTCTACACTGATTTCGCTAAATCATTCGACAGAATCGACCATGTCCTGCTAGTACATAAACTTGAAACAATAGGATTTTCACCGAAATTAGTGCCACTTTTCCGTTCATATCTGGCAAATAGGAAACACTATGTGTCCGATCATTTATCCGACCCCTTGTTGCCATCGTCTGGTGTTCCTCGGGGTACCAACCTGGGACCAATACTCTTCCTGCTATTTATTAATGATCTATGCGACCAGCTTGAATGTGGAATGGAAAATTACTATTTGCAGACGACTTAAAGATCTTTTCTCCTGACGACTGCGAACATCTACAAAATCAGATTGATGTTTGGAGTGCGTGGTGTTAAATAGTTTATTGCAGTACGTACAGTAGTGGACAAAGTTTAAGCAACTTCACAAAAACACTAACTACAATCTTTAACTGTAAAGCTCGGAGATGGTAGTGTGATGCTATGGGGATAGTTTTCCCCTATTTAGTGTTTATCAATCTCCCGTACTCAACCCTATTGACAATTTATGACAAAATAAAGTAAATTGAAGGCTAGCGGCTGTTTAGCGATGCTCGAACCAATTCAACTATCGCGTCCGCGACCCAACACTTGTATAACATTGCCGTGACATCTTTTCTCGTTCGACACGTCGCCTTGCAGCGTTTATTCGCCGCGACGAGCACAAGTGAACGTCCGAACGGTTCGTGAAAGAAGATCTCGGCTTCGTGATTTGATACTCCAATTGACAGGCGAAAGAAATCGACTTGTCGTTTGTATGTGTATGTGTGCATGATGCAAAGAAACCGGGAGATCGTCCGTCTTCCGCGGATGTTAATGGCAATGAAAGTATACGTCGTCTTTGTACTTCATTCGGTTTATGTAGTTCCTCTTTTTTGCGCGTATCTTGTCTTTTTTACCGTTGTTCGTTCGTTGGAAACACCGATCTAATGTTTTGATGATGATGGTTCCGTCGTCATTACGAAGTGAACGGTCCTGATCTGAGATTAATGTTAATATAATGTAGCTTAAGAAAGAAATCGACGTATAGTGTAATGTTGTTTTTCTTTTATTGAAGTTAAAGTTATTAAAGTATAAATCTAGAGAATTATGTCTAATTTGCAATGCAAAATCTATCCTGGTGTGATCGCCTATACATACTTTATTATACGAAGAATGGTTGTCATCTGATTACCAACAATTCGCTGCTTAATCGTCGCGGAGGAACTCGGCGGATTTAAACCAATATTTATCCACCTAATACGAAATGGCGTGTGATTAACGACTCTATCGGCTTGCTGTCGTTGTGATTTATTTGGTGTCAACTGTGAATAATTTTACATGTTTATGTGAACGTAAAATGTCGGTAATTGTCAGTAATTGCGAGTGAACTACTGTTAATTAGGCGTCTGTTGAATTAGAAATTGTATATTTTATGGATGTTTCGTTAAATATGTGCTACCTGCATTCAAATACCAAATTTATGTTTGTAATGATGTTGAAGGCATGCTCGTATAGACTAGACGTTAACGTTTGATTCTTGTGAATCATAAGAGAACGAGGAGGTACAAACGTTCAGCAATAAAAGGGATAATGACTAAGAAATACAAGAACAACCTCAACAAAATGAGAAGCTACAAACTTTTAACAAAAAAAGTGATGACCTAGTGTAGCTTAAACAACAAGAAAAGGACTAGCAAAATTAAATACAAATTCTTCGGCAATAAAACGATAAACAAAAGAAGTTGAGGAACAAAATTAGAAGTTATAAACTTAAAAGCAACAAAATAGGAAGTTACAAGAGGTTTACCAACAAAACGAAAGCCAAAACGTACAAATGTGAAAGCAATAACAAAATCAGATGTTACTAAAGCTTGCATAACAAAAGAAGAACAAATACAAAAGGTTCACCAACAATAAGAGAAGCTGCTAAAACTCCTTAGCACCAAAGTGGGTAGCTTCAAGAACTTTAAAAGCAAAAGAAATTGCTGTTCTTTCATTGATTTCTGGATGTGTCAAATCGACCAAATTATTTCCCGATTACGATTACGAAACAATCAACATTAAATTTATTAAACCCGATAATGAAACGAAAAAACCACAACCGCAAACATTTTAATCGCTAGAATTTGAGTGAGAAAACGCGCTCATTGTTTGTGTTTATTCATTTAAGAGGAGAGAACGAATACTGCGACCGCATAAAATAGGCTACACGCTAGAAGTCTAGTTCATTCACTCACGACAACCTCGGAGAGCAACCAACACACATACTCCGAAATCTGAAACGTTGGAAAAAAAAGGAACAATAGAAAAGAGAGTAAGTATCTTGCCCCCGCCCGGATGCACACACGCTCAGTTATTCAAATTCAACGAACGCTGTATGTAGAACTATTGGCGTCTTTCGTAGCTCAATTTGCACATAACTGTGGTAAAATATTTGTGCAAATCCGATACGATGTACTACTCTCGGTGCGCGGTTTGAATACGAAACTCGACGAGATCGTCCGTGAACGTTTCCACAATATTAACTATACATATGTATATGCAAGTACAGAGTTGGGAATAATTATAGATTATTTATTTGTTATTCACCCAGAAGGAATATCTAACACGAAAAAAAAAAAATAATGTGTTTAGCGACCCTGTTAGACCTGAAGTACACTCCCATACACGTCTAGGCATCGACAAAATGAGATGAACTATATCTGCTTGTGACAGCCAAAGTTTGCGAAGGATGACGCAAAAAAGTATATAAAGGCCGCGCTTTCCTGTTAAAATCCACTTACTTTATTCCTGACGGGTGAAGCCGAGCAAGTTGGCCAGCAGGTGAAGGAGCCGATTAAGTTGGCCTTCACACGTCCCGTTCGTTGGGGAGCCGAGGAGTTGACCCCATTCGAGCACATCTCCCAGGTATTCTGTGGAGGAGCCGAGAAAGTTGGCCTCTTCAGAATCACAACTGTTCCGTTCGCAGAGTGGGCCGAACAACTAAGCTTTTCTATATTAGTCAGTTCTCTCTTTGCAGAAAAGTAAGAGAATTTATTTTTTTCGCAAAAAAGTATCAATGATAAAAAGTTGACATTCTTATCGTAGCATGCTTTAAATATAGTCATTTTGATGCCAAAAAATCAAGTTGAACAAGTTACTCCTTCTGGGTGTAACACTTCTAATGTAACTGAGCGTATAAATAATAACGTACTTAAATTTGAATTTCCCACTATTTTAGCATTAAAATGAAGTTGGCAATAAAAAGATGTTATAACCTAAACGAAAAAGAAGTAGAAAAGAATAAAAAAAGGCAGAAAAAGGATTTGGAGTTTATATTGAAGTGTGTCAGTAAGATTTTCAAATGTTATTCTAAGAAAAAGAAAGACGAGATTCCGAACAGACTCAAATGACAGCAATTTCTAATTGTCTCAAAGCAGGACAAAATCACACCGTACAACAGCCTGATTTTATCGAAAATATTCATATAAAAACTAAAATTTTGCGGTGTAAATTTTACTTTATCCATTATAGGTTGTAATTTGGTCTCCTGAAGGGAGGCTGGTCAGAATTTTTTCTCCAGCAACTGTGGGAAATTTAGGAGAGGAATTGTATCGTTTTCGCATTGTAAAATGGATTTAAACCTGTCAAATTGGATTGTCAATCAACGGTCATATTGACAGATAATATTTTCGTCGTAATAACCTCCATAGTGATGTCTTCGAACTATAGGCATTTAGTTACGATTAACACTTGTAGGAAGATAATATACGTCCCCAGAATAAACGTTGTATACCTTTTACCTCCTATGACAGTTCCTATTTCCAGATAAAGATGGAAGTTTGTTTGAATCGAATCTATACAAATTTGTTTGGAATTGTTTTATCATATTTTCCACCTCATATATATAAATATATATATATGAACATATGTATGTGCGTAGATGCGAGAAAACTAAGTTTATTATATATTAGAAATTTGCCAGAATGTTAGAGGAACAATCATATCTATACATACACCTAAATCACCAGCAAACATTCTCCCGTTTAAATAAACGTTCTATATAATTAGAACTGCGATATCAATTAAATTAGTAAAGTCCTAATTAATATTAACACAACGTAAACAATTAGCATACACTCACGCATCTTTAACAGTTCACCACATCGTTTTCCGTAATGAGAAAATTTTCTTATACATATCGGCCGTAATATTTGCATAAAAACTCAATCAAAAATAAAATTCAAATTACAATAGCTGGCCTGGACTAATTTATGTGAAAGCGCGTCTCTAATGCCCAGCTAAGTAAGCTGATATTAATAATATAAACACTCTTAAGCACGGTAATTGGACGAGGGCCCCGCGTTCTTCCGCTAAATGCATAATTCATTTGTTATGATCCAGTTGGCAATTAATTACACTTCGATCGGAGAACGCTATGAATGCCGGACTTTGTTCGTCGCCTCGTATTATTATTGTTACTATTATTGCTAGAAGTGTTAGTAAAGGAGTCGCTCTCTCGTACTGTTACGCCATCCGTTTTCTTAAGAAAAATCGCTACGAAATGTGAAAACAATCAGAGCAAAATCACTTACTTAAGAGCGACGGAGTTGAACGATTTACGGCATCGCTAATCGATACGGCGCGGTTTTATCGCTGCGTTAGTGTTATACAATAAATAATAAATAAGCGTGCTTTGTCGATATAGAAATGCTATTACTTATTAGGTACTTGCTCTCTAAGGCACTCTCTGCATGTTAGGCTTTGTATACGAGCTGGTAATTGGGTAATACTTACGTCACACCAATTGAAAATCTGAATATCTCAGATTGTTCTCTCACAAATCCAGTGATCCAGTTTAGTAATATACTGATAGAGGAATATTGTGGCTATATAAACTTGGAGCCATTCAATAGGAAAAGCATGTGATGGTCGTGGAAGCTGTTAATGCAAGTATGTAGTTTGTTGGTAAGGCATTTGCAGCTCTTCGTTTTGTTGGTATCACTTTTCATTTTCTTCACATTTTGTTGTTGTAACCAATTCATTCGTTCGACAAAGCTTTCGCAGTTCCAAGTATGAAACTATCATGTTAGTTGTTTTGTTGATGAACCTTTCATAGCTTCTCATTTTGTTGTTGCGACATCTACAACTTTTAATTCGATTTGTAAATGTTTTATTGACTTTTATTAATTCTTATTTTGTTGTTGAGGTTTCTGCAACTTCTGTGTTAGTTGCTAAATTTTTGTAGCTTCCCATTTTGTTGCCAAAGAACTTTTCTACGTTTTTTTTGTTCTGCTTTTGCTTCTGAAGGTTTTGTAACTTTGTGTTGTTGATTAAAGTTTTGTAATTTCCTGTTTTTTTTTTTTTCGTTTTAGTTCTGGTTTTCGCAAATGTGAACTTTATTCATTTGACGAAGAAGCTATTGACTATACAAAATGTTCGAATGAAATAATACTGATTAAGAAACTTCTGAAACTGCACACAACACGTGGCTAATCATATCGGTACAGAAGTGATTACTGCCTTTAATGCCAATAACATTTCAGTCATTCGGGAACATGCAGCTTTGTTGGGTTAATGGGAAAAAACTCAACGTTTGTTAACTCGCCCAGTGGCTGAAGGTGTAGATCAGTTTCCTGGAGCGTCAACCTCCCAGTGTTCCACGGTTATTGAATCTACTGATGATGATCTGTTGATGTTGAATGACGATCCAGAAGCCTTGGATATACAAAGAGTAAACGAAAGAAGTCCAGAAATCGTAAATATAAATCCAGTAGCTGAGAAAAATACTGAATGTATACCAGTGCTAGATACTGCAGCATTAAAATCGGAACTTGCACAAATTTTATCTCCAGAAACAAATGGGAAAGATTCGCCTTCTCCTTTTAAAAATAATTTGTTCTGGTCTTTGCCTCCGAAAAGCAGTAATGTCGTAAGAAGAAAGGTAAAACTTCCTGCAGTTGTAACTTCAGAAAAATTTAGAAGTATTCATTGTAAGTCTTCTTAATATTTTCTTGCACTTTATTTTTCCGTCCGTGAGTAGTAAGTCATTAATATATACAAGTAAACAATATAGGACCTAAGACAGTCCCCTGTGGAACACCACATACTATGTCCTCCACATCACTAAGTTTATCGCCCATTTTTGCAAGTTGCTTTCTACCAGTCAAGTACCTTTTTAGTAAAGTACCTCTTATACCTTTCTGTTCAAACTTCTATTGTAACTTTGCATGGCATACTGTATCAAATGCTTTTGTCAGGGCGATGAAAACACATATACAAGGACAAGTTTCGTCAATTGCTTTATATAACTTTGAAGTTAAGTATGTTATTGCATCTTGTGTAGATTGGAGGCGATGTTGATAGTCCACTTGTGTTGGAGGCTGTGGATCTATTTTTACAAGCAAATAGTTTAATAAAAACTGTTCTTGTTTAAACGTAGTAGAAACATAAAAAGATAATAGAACACAATATGTATTTACTCAATCACACAAACCAATCGTAAGCCTATATTTCGGCGGACTATATTCAATTCACTCCCCTAATAAAAAAAACAGAGCATAGTTAAGACCCATCGTAAGTTGCTGCTAAACTGCTGAGGCCTGAAAACAACCTAACTAAATAATAAAAAGTAATGTGTCATGTGACACAATTGCATTACAAATTCGTACGTGCAAAGTTATCGTATGTCAGAGATTTGCATTTTTTCACAGCAAACTCGATATATCCACACCTTCACATTGAACTTTAGAATTCAATAATACGCGCATAGACAACGCACATCGAATGTGTTGACCAATTTCCACACCAATCGCAACCAAGTAAACACATACAACAGTATAAATTAGCACCGTTTACATTTTTTTTTTGTTATTTTAGTGGTGTAATGCAGCTTTCCATCCGAAGATGTATTCCAAACAAAATACGATAAAACATAACATTTATTCGGCATGTGCCTGCTATGATAATGAAGCCGTTTTCACTACTACTACATACATACATACATATACAGTATATGCGCATACATATTTCTTTACACTGCTGCGCGTATACGTCCGCAATTAGAAATTTTATTGATGGTATCATTTAGAACGAATATTTCATGTAATACTCGGGCACATTACACGAAACGCCTTGTGTTTTATGTAAACACGTCACTTTCTTTTTGTATAAACTGTGTTAATTTACCATAATAATAGCGTAATTATATCGGAGTAAAAGTCTAATAAGGAACTGTATCATGGATATAACGTATATCCTGTCAGAATGCCAGAGAGCCGGTTAACACGTTTTCAATAGTCTTGGCCGGTAGTAAGATCATCGTAGCGGGAGACCCAATTTCTTTCTTCTGTATTCGAACGTATTTTTAGCGCATTTCGAACTGGGAATAACCTTTCGTTGCCATCCCACCTCACTCTACGTTTCATAACGCGAATGCCATAAATTCTTTCCTGCGGTATCATCGTAATAAAATGGTGTATGCACAATAGGAGACACTAATACTGTTTAGTACTGTACTCCTAGGCGGAAATATATTCATAACCATTAATTTTTTTATAGCGAAGTGTTTTCTAATCATAATTGAATTACAAATTAATACGTTTATGTGTTCGCATACATAATCACCGTGGAAAATTAAGTATGTGTACGTATGTATGTACTTCCTTCATTTCAAAAAAATCGCGCAATATGTAAATGCGCCGTTTTCGCGATTAAAAATTTTGAGGAACGTTAATGTTTATTAAGGAAAGTAATTAATTAATTTCATGCCTTTAGCGTGGTATCCTGCAGATTGAATAAGAGACACACATACATACGATCAGGACTGAATTTTTACTGTGTCACTGCCGCTTTCCATTTAACGCGTATTCGGAATAAATGCAAGTCGTTCCAAATCCGGTTAGATTAATTTTGTTCGTTTAATTAGATCGCATGGATTAAAATCCTACCTAATGCGATTTAGCAAGGAAACCGGGGGTCCCCAAACTTTAAAGCCTTAGAGTTAGCGCAACCGCGAGTCAGTCTGCGTAAGCAAGGCGAATGAAGCGAAACTACCTGTTGTGAAATAAAATAACATCCGTGCATAACACTATTTTGATCTGACTTATTGTTTTTATCCGTGATTTATTAGTGTGGAAAAGAAGCATGTATGTAGAACCTTCAAAGATAAACGAAACTTTCCACTATTTTGTGATTGACACCAGTAATAAAGCTCCATGTTTAATTTGTCACGAAACGATATCTGTTCTCAAAGAATATAACATTAAACGACACTATGAATCGAAACATCCTCATTACTCGAAATATACGGAGAAGTTTGAAGCTTCGAAGCGCGGACTGAAATCGCAGCAATTTTCGTTTGGCAAAGCGAATACCGAGCAAGAATCTGTAACTAGCGCCAGCGTTCGTGTGGCTCTTGAAATCGGAAAACGTGGAAAATTATTCAATGATAGGGATATGATAAAAGAATGCTTGATTGCAGTCGCCGAAGAAATACATATGTCTCGAAAAGGTAAATTTATTTAAGTGTCAGTTTGTCACTGCAAAACATGGTGTGGCTCGGAGGGTGCAAGACATCGCAGAAAATATATCATCTCAATTGTCTGATAAAAATTGACATCTCGAGTGGTTTTCTCTAGCATTGGGTGAGTCAACGGATGCGTCAGATACTGCTCAGGTGTTGATTGTTATTCGCGGAGTAGATAAAAGCTTTTAGGTGTATGAAGAACTTCTTGATATTGATAGTATTCACGACAGGATAACTGTGACAGATATTTTTAAGGGAGTTCAAAATGTTATTAATAAAAAAAGCTTCGATTAAAAAACTTGAAACCAATCACAACTGATGGAGGTAAAAATATGTATGGTAAAGATAAAGGAGTGGGCGCACTTATGTCGAAGGCTGTAGAAAATAATGGTGGTTCAAAACCATTAGTCTTACATTGTATCATTCATCAACAGTCCTTGTGCGGAAAATGTTTGGATACGTTGGAAGTTCTAAAACCAATCATATCAGTTGTTAAACTTCATCAGATCCACTGGGTTGAATCACCGACAATTCCGCGAGTTTATTGAAGAGATTGGAGGAAATGAATTACCTACCATACTACCGTACGCTAGCTTAGTTGCGGAAACGTCCTCCTTAAGCGCTTTTTTGAACTTCGAGCAAAAATCGAATTTTTTTTTTATGAGAAGCATCGGTTTTTTGCCGATTTAGAATGTGAATAGTGAATGGTTGTGGAAGTTATCATTCTACGTATTATGTCGATTAAACAAATCATATGAACGAACTGAATTTGAGATTGCAAGGAGAAAATCAGCCTCTCCCTGATTTACACACCAATATTAAATCCTTCAGGCAGAAAATAATACTATTTCAATCGCAATTACGCAAAAAATGTTTCACACATTTTAAAGCAAGTGAAATATTGAGCCACACTACAGAGACTGAATTCCCCGTCGATTTTGCAGCCGAAATTTTTGAGTGGTTTCAAGATAAATTTTGACACTCGTTTCTCAGACTTTAATGTAATTGCGAATCAAATTAAGCTTTTTTCAAAATCATTTTGATTCTGACATTGAAACTCTGGCCCCGAAAGTCGAAATGGAAATTATTGATTTACATTGCAGTGATGTGATTAAGAAGAAATATCAAAATTCATATTTGTTGGAATTTTATAAGAGCCTTCCACTGATACAATTTGAGAATTTGCATAAATTTGATCGTGGGATGTTTTCTCTTTTTGGTACTATGTACTTATACTTGTGTGAGACAATGTTTTCCAAAATGAAGTACACAAATAATGTTTACAGATCTAAATTAACTGATAAGCATCTTAAATCCTTTTTAATAATTGGTACAAGCAAAATTGATTCGCAACTACAAACTATTGTCGGTGGAAAATCACAGTTACATAAATCTCATTAGTGTTTTTGGTTTTACTGTGAT
>SMLS01050701.1:0-16813 GCA_004785975.1 Popillia japonica
ATTGTTGTTCCAGCAGGAGTACCGGTTCGAGTTTGTTATGTTAATACTTTGACATAGTTTTACTGACACAAAATTAACATATTTCGGTACTAGTTCATGCGTAACAGCCTGTACGGTGAGTGAAGTGTATACGTCACGGTATCGAACAAAGTAATATTACAAGCCTGTTCATTAGTGTCACTATTATTGAAGTCCCTTACTGTTTGTGTGAGCCGGCTACATACAAAACTAGAGTCGATAATGGGATATCATATCTAGCATGTAATCTGCGTTAAAATATTGTAAATTTTAGGCAAATAAATGACGAATTTACCCTTGGCCCTTTACTCACTTTTTCTTTGATAATAATTAAGAAAAGAAAGTAACATTTCACTATTCTTTTGAAAGCCGAAAGGATCTTGTGACCTTGTCACAAAGATAAACAAAAAGTATTGCAACAACCTCGAATATGTTCGTAGCTATTCCCTGAAGGACAGCGGCAAGCACAAAGGATATAACGTCACATATTTCAAAGAAAAGTAGATAATTTTAATAAATTAGTCACTGCAAAGTATACTGTTGGTGATCCTGGTGAATTTGCGAAATAATACACGATCTTAAAAAACGTTGGTTTACAATTCTTTGACTGGTCGGAAAATGTGGGCGGTGCACCATCCTGCATAAAAATGATGTTTTCAATTCCGTTTGCAGCTATGGAATAACACAATCTCTATAACATTTGCAAGTATAGTTCACCGTTTACAGATACAGATACGTCTTCGCCATTTTGCATCTCCTCATAGTGATACCGAGAAATGATAAAATCAGCTGTAAAGCCGCAACAAATGGTGATTTTCTTGCCATCAAGACCTTCTTCAATTATTTCTTGTGGATTTTCTGCACACCAAATTCTACCGTTTTGAGTATTGAGTCCACCATTCAGAGTAAAATTTGCCTTATCTGTCCATAAAATGTGGGATAACCATTCGGATTCAATCTCTATCTGAGAAAATCAACGTTAAATGAACGGGCTAAGTTAATTCCTTTAAATCGATAATATTAATTTCTCAACAACCAAGCGGTCGTAGTGCAGTGGATAAGATCTATGCCTACCAGGCTGGTGGTTCGCGTTCGATTCCTGTCAGTCATAAATAATATTCTTCGTGATGGTAATTTTATTATTAAATAACTTGGAAGGAAATTTGCATTATGTACATATTTGAAATTTATTTATTTATTATTTTTATTTATTTATTTAGACCGATGATAAGAAACGGACAGGATTTGCTTCCAATTTATTTAATAATAAAATTACCACGGCGAAAGATAGCATTTATAAATAAATTGTATGAAATATAGTTGTTAATTTTATGCACAATAAGATTGAAAAAAAATGCACTGGCTGGAGTGGAACGCGAGCCACAAGCGTGGCAGGCGTAGATCTTATCCACTGGTCTACGACGGCTTGCTTGTTGAGAAACTAACATTAGCGATATAAAGGAATGAACGCGCTAAACGTTTAGCAGAACTTTCAGTTTATAAGAATATATTTTTAGAATTTCGGATAACATTTTGCAAACTGAGGTATACGACACGTTGCATTACCTCTGGTTATGTCCTGATTTTCATGAAGAACTGATCTGATTGGTAGGTCAGTTAGCGACTCTGTTCTTTCAAATTTTTGAGCATGGCAGAAAATCGCGCAAGCTTCCGACTATTGTCACAATAGTCGCCTGTCATCTCTAGGGTTTTCCATAATTTAATATTTTCAGAAATATATGCAAAAATTAAAAAATCATGTTTAACTATAGAAATTATTATATGAACAAAATTAAATTCCTATATTTTCATGATGTCATGCATTTGAATTCGTCCGCTTCCCTAAAGAGAGCCATATGTTGGCCAAAGCAATTTTCCAGGAAGAAAAGCCATGAATTTCTACCTGATATAAATCTTTTTAAATGCGTGTACGTATATTGTAAATCATTGGTAGACTGTAGACTTCAGAAGTCACGGAGATAGATAATTTAGTTCTACACATATATGTATTGTATATTATTCTGTTTATAATGATTTTAAATTATCCAATTGAAGAACGTTAAATTTAGTATTCGTTCTACGGAAAGTTACGCAAGGTTTTACGCGGAAAACCCAATTTCGTTATGAATGAATTATATAAAATACTTTACACAACTACTCTATAGTGTTATTTTTGATATGATGAAACACACATCCATACGTGTGTGTTTCCCGTGTGAATATTTTAAATACAATATCGCGTTCCTGTTTATTACAAATTCTAACGTTATATTAGAAGCTTAGGGATAAACTGTAGCGAAATAATTTTAGCACATTCTATGTACTACATACGCGTAACTAGGAGTGGATTTAGTACTTCCTGCTCTGGCATTCATATCCTTCGCTTCATAATTTTATTTTTGTAAGTCATTTTAGTTTTATTACATATCTAGGATTGTAGTTCCTCTAAATAATGCTTACGCATTTTTGCGCTACAAAGTGATTTATAGACATACATATGTATGTATGTATCAGAGACGGTAATATAAAATATATCACACTAGAAATAGTACCATCACGTTTTATATTCGATGCGATGATACATACACTTGAAACCGCTGAATCAGTACATCCGTTAGTGAATATCGATATAAAATATTTATGTACACTCTAAACGTATGTAGGTTGTCTAGCTACATTAATCTTAAAGATAATTGAAACGATGGGAACCTTTACAACATGCTTATTTGAAGACGTCAAAATTATCACCGCGTTAGTGACTTTGACAGGGGTAGACTTGTTGCCTATCGAAATGTTGATTGGTCCTATCGCAAAATTGGCGTTCGTGTTAATTGTATTGCAATGACGCTAATACGTGTGTGTCGTGGATGGATAGAAAAAGACAGAGGCATAGGAAGAAGACCAACTGGTCAACCGAGGCGTAGCAGAGAGTGTCAAGATAGGCGCTTCGGACAACTAGTTCTACGAGACCGTTTTGCTACAACGTTCACCAATGGTTTACAGAAAAGATAGACCTGCTATTGCATTGACTGCGGACCACTGTCGCCAATGCTTGAACTGGTCCGGAAAACGGCAGCATTGGAAAGCAGAATAGCATAATGTCGTCTTCAACGATGAATCGCGATTCTGTCTATGTGTGCACGATATTGGGTTTGTTGTTTAGAGGCATATACACAGGACTGTTGGAGTAATGGTTTAGGGATTATTGCTTATAGTAGCCGATCACCACTTCTGTTTATTGGAGGCAGTATGACGATAGCGTCATGGTGATGATGTCCTACAAACCACTTTACTACCTTATCTATATGGCCGTCCACACGTCCTCTTTCAGCAAGACAATGCACGTCCCCATATAGCTCGTCGAACTATAGACTTTCTCCAAGAAGCAGGCGTTAATGTTTTGCCGTGGCCATTATGTTTCCCGGATTTAAACCTAATCAAGCATGTGTGGAATATCATGGGGAGGAGACTACCCATTTGGCATCATCCTCCACAAACTTTGATGCAGTTAATTAACAAAGTTCAAGTTGATTGGGACGAGGTGCCACAAGCAGATATCGACCATCTCATTTTGTCGATGCCTAGACGTATACAGGAGTGTACTCAGCTACAGAGTCGCCAAACACATTATTAATTTTTGTTTGTGGTACATGTTAATAAAATTTCTTGCAAATGTTATTGCCAAAAAATCAAGTCAAACAAATTATTTTTTCTGGGTGCAACACTTCTAATGTCACTGAGGATATTTCTCAGTGGCTCGGAAAAACATTCTAACGATATATTATGTGTCTATGAAAATGTAGGCATTATTCGTTTTAATACAATCCAATGTCTTTTTCCTACTACACCTCCTCCAAACCAGAATCCATCCAAAGTTTTTTCATTGACAGCCAAGACATAGTTATCCTGGATGTAGACAAACAAACTGCGACTGTCATCTCGGACAAAACACAATACGTAATCAAATATCAGATCTCTTAAAGGTAAAGCCTATGAAGTTCCTTTCCCGCCCAATGCTGAGGCCATCCTTGGTCAAACCACGTCTTCGTCATCGACAGAAAAGCAATTAACTTTGTCGAAATTGTTTGAGAGAAAATTACTTTGCAAATTTGGATTTGAGTGATACAAAAGCCGAGAAAAGTAGTGTAGAAAAGCTCAGATTTTCAAAAGTTCTAGAACACGAACTACGTTATAATACCCCAAGCTTTCATTACGCAAGAAATTGTTTCTGAACATTTTAATTCTCTCGCAGTTTCTGTGTAGACCTGTTTGCTCACCAATGTTGCCAGCTTCCTGAATCGCAATTGTAGCA
This sequence comes from Popillia japonica, assembly GCA_004785975.1. Lineage (NCBI taxonomy): Eukaryota > Metazoa > Arthropoda > Insecta > Coleoptera > Scarabaeidae > Popillia > Popillia japonica. The sequence continues at coordinate 4,331 of SMLS01050701.1, forward strand.
CGGAGTTCTTGCTATGAAGCCTTTCTCAAGCTATCACACAGGAGGAAATAAAGTAAAGGAGCTTCGATGCTGCTAGATGTTTCATCCATTCGGTACTAAGAGTTATAACTCAGCCATTGCAGCAAAACTGGCAAAAAACTAGTAAGCGTCTCCTAACTCTGTTTATTCAGTCAAGCTTAGCTCAGTAAAAGAAAACTATTATTAATTCGAAAGATGAAGTAACAAAAATTACAAGTTCTGGCTTATCCTGTATATCTCCGCCAATACCACATGCTGCTGCATTAAAGTACCTATTTACATAAAAGTGAAACAGCACAAAGAACACCTGACTTGATTGCTTGATTTTGATCTATGTACGATGGTCTTTTAAGATCCCTAATACTGCGCTCTGAAAGGCCTACTGTATTATTCCTACCTTGATTTTGTTTTACTCAAACAGTTAGTTCCCTCCATCAGGTTTAGGAGAAAAATGTGGGAGGCTGTTTCTTCCCCCTCACTGCAGAGTCTATATAAGGCTTCATCTTTATAGATCCCCATCTTGTGCAGGTGACCTCTTAGACAGCCGTGACCTGTTAGTAGACATGTTACTTTCCTCAGCTGAATCCTGTTTAGTGCACTAGGTCAGCAGTTAATCGTTTTGACGGTCGTTCCATCATCCGCTTGCCGTGTCCTCGTTCAGGCACATGCTTCCCATTTGATTAGTGTTGTTTCACAATTCACTCATTGATTGCACCAAGTACTGCACTTTTCCTAATGCCTAGACCTGACTCCGGTCCAGTAAATATCATTTGGAAATTTTCCTTCCTTCGCTGGCTGGTCTGAAGCTTCTTGGCCTGCTATACCCTGGTGCCTTAGGAGCCACACCAAGTTGATCTTGTTGTGTTTAGCCAGAACAGTTAGGTTTTGCCGACACTTTCATACTAGCATGGTGGCTATATGATATGATGCTAGACTCCTTAAGGCTGCCTGACTGTCAGAGAGAATGCAAATCGTTTCCTCTTGCGGTTACCGACGCAGACTCTTCAACGAACAGGTTTGCTAGCATATATTTCTGTTTGAAATACCGTTGTGCATCTCCCAAGTGGTTCACACACTTTGTAACCCTCGTCTTCTTTATAGACGCTAACGGCAGAGTTAGGCCCTGCTTTTGACCCATTTGTATACCAGTTTTTGGTTGTGAATTTTCTCCATTCACCATTTTTCCACTCGTCCCAATTCAAAAAGACTGTAGGGTTTATTAACATACATTGATGTTGGGAAACGTCAAGAAGAAATACAAAAGTTCTTATAGCTAAACGGTATGATGTAAGCCAACAACTAGCAAAAACAATAAAGAAACTAATGAAGTTTATCATTTAAATATTCAACTACAGAGTAATAGGCTTTTTTAATTAAAAATGATTTAAGCTTCTTTTTGAAAGTTACGGTAGGTATTATCGAAATTCTTTTCTTTATATCAATCGGAAAGTGATTGAATAACATAATACCTTTGTAACATGAATTGGCCTCGAAGTGGACTAATCTGTGCTTGGGTATTTGCAACTCCGCATTGAATCTGGTATTGTATATGTCTTTCAATTGCGTAAATTCTGTGATATGGTTCCTGAGATATACTGTGCATACATTTCAGTGTACATATATATAAGTGGTGGGTATAGTTAATAACCAATTTTGTTCAAAAACATGTTTGCAGCTGTCTCGACAAGGTAGTCCAAACATGCTTCTAACGGCTCTCTTTTGCAATATCAATATTCTTTGTGCTGTAGGAGCGTTGTCCCAGCAAACAATGCCATATGTCACCTTTGCCATGAAGTTGACGTGACAAAATGCTAAGCAGGTGATGGCAACGTCTGCAATGGCTCTTAGCCTCCTCAGAGCATAGCAAGAACATGCTAGACTCTTGATGAGAGCATCGATATGTTTTTCCCAGTTTAAAGATGGATGATGGTGATATCACAAACGTACATAACTAGTTTACTGTTGGTATCATTCAGTTTGAGGTCATTCATATATCTTGTGAACAGTAATGGACCTAGTATAGATCCTTGGGATACACCAGCATGTAAGTGGACTACGTTGGAATAAGTGCTATAAGATGATAACCATTTTCTACAGGTACCTCTAATTCCCATAAGTTCTAGTTGCTTCCATAAGATCTACTGATGTTGCTAACACAATCTCTCCATCATCAATCCTTGTGTATAATTCGTCTAAGATGTTAGTAAGAGCAGTAACAGTAGAAAATCCTTTACGAAACCCATGTTGTTGAGGGCTTATCAGATTGAACTTGCTTCAAAATGATATTAATCTTTTAGCCATTACCTTGCAGTCTGTATGCTCCCATACTTGCCTCTCGCATGATAAAAATATCAAGGGGAGGTGACAGCTGACTTACCATACACATTAGAGTCTGGTTGAAATCTAAATTAGAGAGCCATTTGAGCCAGTTAAGACAGGATGGGGCTATAGCATGGATTTTCTTACTAATCAATACCTCAAAATGAAAATCATCATTGAAATTGAAATAACTTAGGTCAATATTTGTAGGTACAGAAAATCTACAGATACAGATCGATGCCCCCACACCAACCCACATCATGATCTAGCACAACAACTATTATTCTTACTAACTTTAATTTGCAAATTATATGTGTATGTAAGTTGACAATAATGTACGAATAAAACTAAACATAACATACGCACAATGTTAAATCGGTGGTGATAACCTAGAAGCAGTAATATAATAATGCGTTTAATGAGCAGCGAACAAACGTTCATTATATTCCAATATAATTCCGTATGAATAGTGATAACAATTATGAGAGGTCTTTAATTTATTGTAAAGGAGCATACTATTTGATAACGTTCGTCTTTTTCTCTTGACGGGGGCGTTATTTCGGGTCAATAATGTAATAATTATCGCGCTACGATATGACAAAAGGCGCTGCACATTTTCATGTCATAATTTTATATATTGTATCTGTGACGTAACACCTATATACCCGTATACAATTTAAAACGCGATCGTTTCATTTTTTACAGAATAAATTAACCAGGAAACTGTTAAATAGCACAACCGATCAATGGAAAAATAAACAAACTTGATTAATGGCTTCGTGATGTTAAAAGGAAAAGTATGAATAAAACCAAAGCTTACGGTACCGGAGAGAGCATTCACTTTTAAAACGCGTCTATAAAGTGCTTCACGCTTATTTTTGTGAACGTATTTCGGCGCTCTATGGTGAATAGTTTTCGAATAGTATTAAATAGATAGGGATCTATTATTAAATCTCAATGGTGTACGCGTGTATTAAACAGGATACACGTTTTCACGTTGAATTCTACGAAATATTCGCGATAATTCAATTTCGAAATTGAGCATTTAATATTTGAATATGTGCAGCTTACATAAATGCTAGCTGCGGCTGCAGTTCAATATGCGCATTAATTTTTTAAAATACCAGCGTGAAGTTAGCCACCACCTACAAAATTGTGACAGTTTGATTTAGAACAAACTTACAATCGTCAAGTGGTTTAAATTTTATCATAACAACATATAAACCAAAGTGCAATGATATTCAGCGCTTTAATATTCATAAAACAATGTTTTATGAAGATTATTTTTTCGTTCTCGAAAACGATTCCGTATTTCAACCATGTATGAAAGGGTCAGCGTATAAACAAACATCCCGATTGGACAATAACAAAATATGTTATTAAATTATTAATCTGCGTTTTACATCTTATGCATTATTAATGCTAGATCGTAAATAATAATAATAATTACGATGCAATATATCACCGCGACCATCATATTTATTGTTCAATTCTTTTGCAACCGCAAAATGTGACACATCGTTTTTAATAATGACAGTACACTTCGTATGTATTTACTCATAGTGCGTTGCGTTTGGCCAAAATGACTCATCATGTTTCTGGTTTTCAGTACACAATGCTTGAATGAATAGCCGCAGCTTGTAATTCTATTGCAGAAATCGCTCTCAACAATATATACTCAGTGACATTAGAAGTGTTACACCTAGAAGAAATTGTGAAATGAAAACATGATGATAATGAATGATAACATTTGCAAGAAATTTTCGACAAAATGATATGGTCGATATCCGCTTCTGGCATCTCGTTCCAAGCAACTTGAACTTCGTTGATTAACCGCGTCAAAGTTTGTGGAGGGTGGCGCAAAGTGGGCGGTCTCCTTCCCATGATATTCCACACATGAGTGCCTGTTTGTCGGAAAAAGGGGTGGTGATCGGCTACCACAAGCAATAGCCCCCAAACCATTACTCCACTACCATTACTCTTGTGGACATACAGAATCAGACAAAAATATACCTCGTATACCTTTTTTTATTGAGGAGGGGAAAATCTAATCCAGATGCCCACACAGATGTTGATCGTGGGAAGTATCGGGTTTTACCGACTAAAAACCCCTCCACCGGTCATCTTACACACCTCACACCGGTATCCGCCCGCTCATTACATCGGTGCTGGCGTTGTCCTATTTATGAATATTCCATTCTTCCTTTTCCTTTCCTTCTATGATACCTCGAACCACCGTGTATGCTCTAATCCACGTGCCTTCTGCTATTATACGGTCTGCCATCATGTTCTCGGCGTTGAAAGTTTTGCCACTTTTTTCCGTGTATTCTTCTCTTACCTTATTCCATCTAGGGCATATGAAGCGACTATGTTGAGCGTCATCAGCACTCCCGCAGTACAAACAGGCATCCGTTTCTGCTCTGCGTCGCTTATATAGGTATTGCCTAAAGCATCCGTGGCCAGACAGGGCCTGGGTTATGTAGTAATCCGCTTCACCATATGACCGATCTATCCAAGATTTTACGGATGGGATTAGTCTGCAGGTCCAACGTCCATAGGTCCCATTCACCCACTTTAGCTGCCATTGACTTTCAAGTTCCGCTCTTGCTTCCTTCTTGTTTTTGCCCTTGTGCCTAGCTCTTCTCTCTCTTACCAATAGGTCTATGGGTGGTATACCAGCTATGACGTTCGCAGTCTCTGCCGATATTATTTTATAGGCACTGCAAATGCGTATGACCATTAGCCTTTGCAGTCGGACCATCAGCCTGTTTAGCATCGTCTGGTTTTCCGTAACTTCGTGCCATATAGGGGCCGCATAAACGATCTGAGAGAACACCACACTTGCTATTACTGTTCGCTTTGTTGAGCTTGGGCCTCCCAGTTTTAGCATAAGCCTGGATAGCGCAGACACAGTCTTCTCTGCTTTCTCCGCCGTCTTCTGTATATGTGTTCCGAAGCACATTTTCTTGTCAAGCCATATTCCCACGTACTTTATGGCGTTTCCCGGTGTACTAACTAACCCACTAACCCAATAACGTTCACAGTTTGTCGACCTTCTCGGAATCCAAACTGCCTTTCAGCATATATGCATATACCTGAGAATTGCTACATTATTGCAACATACAATAGGTTCTGTTTTGCCCCAGCAGTGTGCATCTATTGCGCGTCCAATAAAAACTTCTTGCATTACCGATAAACTGATAATATAGTTACACACAACTATAAAGCTGATCCATGGAAGTCGACAGCGCACATTCGAGCCGAAATCCATCACCTGCAAATAAGTACCAGACCATACAATGAAGAATAGTAAAAGCCCCTATTTTCACGAAGATCTGCAAAGAAACCACTGATCAGGAAGAAAAATAGAATAGTACGTCTTAAATTTGCTAGGGAACATATGAACTGGACAATGAATGATTGAAAACCTATGCTTTTTAGTGGTGAGAGCAATTTTAATCTCTACAAATCTGATGACATCTCTCGTATAAGATGTCCTGTTAATCAGAGATACAATCCAAAGTATACAGCACCTAAAATTAAACATTGTGGTGGATTTGTAATGATTTGGGGCTGTTTTTCTGCATATGGGATAGGCCCACTACACTTCATACCCGGAATTATGGGCCGTTTCTATTATCCTAATCTATTACAAAATGTAATGCTACCATATGCAGAATCAACATGGTAACGATCCGAAGCACTCTTCGAAACTACTGAAGGAATGGTTTACTGAGCATAATGTACATATAATGGAATGGCCTGCACAGTCTTCCGGCTTGAATTCCATAGAACACCTACCTATGGGAAGAAGTTGAGAGACGGTGATAGTTTTGACGTATTCAAACTCTGTCAGCTTTGATGAACTTGAATCTCTTCGCAGAAAAGTATATTTTGATCCCAAAAAATCAAGTTGAACAAATTACTCCTCCTGGGTGTAACACCTCTAATGTCACTGAGTATATGTATGTGTCAACACTCAAACATAATATCACTGCATGTCCTCAAAATATATCAACAATATTATAACCCATCTACTGTATAGTATACCAACAAAGAAAACCGCTAAAGGAGCTACAACTTTTGCAAGTTCCTGTACGCATTGTATTTAAAACGTTTAACGATAGTACGGCAAAATATAATAAAAAGTTGCAAGGAGAATTTCCCTCCGAGCAATTGTATTTAAATTATACCTTGTGTAGATAACGACAGTCTCTGTACACAACACGAGAAAAACAGTTGCTATTATTCCATTTCACGTTGTTGTTATTCCAGTTATTGTTAGTCAAACGGTAGCCGAAATGTCAACAATGAGGTCAATGAAAGTATTCTATTTTACGGCGTTTATTGTCTATAAAAGTGAGTCAGCAAGGTGTTTGTAAATATTTTATTTAAATTAAGTCTTATCAGAGAGAAAAAAAACTTTTTAAATTTTATTGTTACGATATTGTTTATCGTGTAATAAGATGGGCTAATCAGAAATTTAAACTAAAAAAAATCTAAAAATGCGCTATAAGTTATGAATCCCATCGGGGACAGATGATTTCCAATTTGCTGCGTTAGAATTACTCATTTAAGTTTGTTTTGCAGTCATTTCCAGCATAGTTTTTCGGCTTTGAATTTCTTTTTGGCGTTTCTTCAACCAGCTGATATTCTTGAGGGTGACGGATCCCTCTCCAGAACTCCATCACTTCGTGTCTTTCATGAGGATTAGTTGATGATAATGCATGTCTGCGGGGGTACTTGGGTTCTTATAAAAAGAGTGAGTTTTATTCGCCTCTGTCGATGAAGAACTTCAGTTAGCACTCTTATTTCCTTTCTGAGTAAGTTATTGCTGAAGATTGACTTACGCTGGTCTAGAATATTTTGCAACGTTTTTCTTTTTGTAGTCCTGGGGATTTCTCCTTCACTAGTCTGCATAACTTCGCTGCATAGAGTGTTTTAGAGGTTTCTAATTTTTTTATTTGCAGCAGGATTTGCGTTAGTTAGCAAGGATGCCGCTGTATTTTAGCAAAGGAGATCTCAGACTACTGGTAGAATGTTTGACGTTTAGGTAATGTGGTGGCCTTCAAACACCAACTATAGAAGCTCGGCAAAGCTGAAGATGAAATCTGTCGTCTATGCTACTGTTAGTCGTACTAGTCATTAATACTTCAGTAGACTGTTGCAGAACTTCTTGCAGTAGCCTAATCCACCTGTAGCATATGCAGGAAGTATACTCCACGGAATCCAGGTCCCCGCAGTAAAGGTACAGGTCCGTCTCTTCATTTCTGAAGCTTTGGAGGTATGCGTTGAAGCATCCACGCTCAGAGAAGATTTGTGCTAGATACTAGGTCTTGCTCTTCCCATAGTTTTTGCTATTCTTAGAGCATATGCTTCTGAACCAACTCTTTTCTGTTTTGTTCTTGTAGGACGTGGTCCTGACCTCTGGCTATCAGATCTATAGGTGGGATTCATGCCCAAACGGGGAAAAATTCTGCTTTGGTTATTTATGCTAGATGTCACATTCCTAATCAATATTTTCACCGCCTTTGGTTTTAGAGCTAAACTTTCTTAGTCAATATTCACCTAAGACTATTCAATTTGATTGTTTCAATTCTAACTAATCAGTCCAAAAAATTCTGATTGCTTAGCTGTCGCTTCCATGAAAGAAACGAAAATCATTGGCATTTTCACGAACATGTGCTATGAATCAACACCACTGGATAGGTCCAAGTTCAACTTAACAAATCGCTAAATGGATAACTAGAAACCTTTCTACATTCAACTAAAAATGAATCATCCTGTTCTGCGTGTGGTTTAACCTTTCTTTGAACATCTTTTTTTAGCCATCAATGACTCACTACAGCAAAACAGAATCATAACGGTAATTTTCTTTTAATCTTAATTGAAGAACATGAAACAATCAATAAATACATGGGCTTCAAAGGAGTGTAATATCCTGTAATACTTACATACATGAATATGTATGTACATAACTAATTTTCAAAATTCGCGTATGAATGTCGCAATTCCAAACTGATTTTATGCTTTGTTTGGGAAAATTGCGGAAATTACAATTGCCTTAAGAATTTCATTCAACATCTTCGAGGCAAATATTTTAACCTTGATGTCATGTTTGTTCTCTTCGATAAAACACGTAAGGTTTTTCTCAAAGTAGACGTTTCAATGGGCTACAATTGGATTAGGTCTCCAAAATATCCTTCGAAATTTCAATTCTGATTCATCTTGTTTTTGTATTATTAGAACTATTATTTGTTATTATGTTTAATTTAAGGCACTAAACTTCGTTTTGTGTTAGAATTACCGGAAACTCGCGTGGGTTTTTCCGAGACAGAATCGGAGAAAATATTTTCGTTTAAGCGAAAAACTTTAAACAATTTTCTATATTTGTTTTCGTTGGTGAAATTTGAAGGTATAACGTTTTAATGGCTTCATTTATGTTGTACGTAAAATTAAAGATAGTTTTAGCGTTACGATAAACACAAATATGTAGATGTTTAGCGCCGGTTTTCTAATACTTTGATTATTTCTAAGGAATATTCGGCACACAAACGATTTTCTGAATATAACCGGTTTGTCTAAAACATCGTTTCCGGTTTCGTATTTCGTATCTGAAGTATGTTTCAAATATGAAAAATCCTGTTATAAACCACAAACTTTATGCACGAATATATATATATATCCAAATATAATCTTAAGTTTACTTTCGAATACGATGTGAATTTTACTGATTTGTATTAAATAAATAATCACTTCCTGCACTTAAACGGAAATTAGTGATATTAGGATAATATTATATAAATAAGTTCATGGGAAAGTTATGTAAAACAAAGGAATTATTTATTCACAAACGTATGTATGTAATACATTTCGAGATATCGTAGGATGTAATCGCTAATCAGTAATCACATAATTCTTTAACTTATTGCTTTAGCTGCATGTATGCACTGCAAGAGGAACGCCGACAAAACCGGCGCCTTTGTCGGAGTTTTATTTATCTGATCATTGCTCTAATATATTGTTTATTCCGATCAAAGCTCAACGGATTCCACAATGAAATAAACACACCTATTAGATATGTGTATGTATGTATCGGAAATCAAGAGATGGAATAATATTTGTATGATGTTGGTTTTAAAATGGGATATTTTATAAAGGTTTGATAAGGCATCTTTTTGTAAATCATCTTAGTTAGCATTTCCTATTGTTTGCGTTTGCTATTTTTTTTTCGTGATACAATCTCTTAAAAATGATACAAGATGAACTTTTACGTTCACTATAGGCCTGTTCGTTTGCGTCGCTGGAACTGCTCAATATCACTTTTGTCAATATCCGTACGTTCGTTTGAAATTTAGCTGCTGACAGGTGTTTTCGACACTTGTTCGTTTGCATTCAGCAAATTGCTGTATGTCAGAAGTAGCAAGCTATACTTGCTCAAGCTCCAAGGGTCGAGCAATAATAGCAGATCATAACGCTCACGTGTTATACGCAAACGCAAGAATGTAATACAGTTTTTGATAGGTTTTTGAGGATATTGTGTTTAGGTGAAAGCTTATGTTCTGTTCGGTAGGCTCGGTATTTTAGCAGTCGATTGAAATCAGATTTATCCGCTGAAACTGATATACTTGCTGTTTCTAGTCTGCTACACTTGCTATTTTTGACAAAAGTTGCCAAAGTTAGCAATTCAAACGAACAGGCCTTATGTATATCAGATGTGAATCTCTGTATACAAGAGGACATTTTTAGATTGGGTTGACAAGACTCATATTACCATGTTTTAAATATTAGTACACATTTATAAAAAGAAGTCTTACCTTTTGCTTTCAAAAACTAAAGCAATTCCTTCAAGGAATATACACAAAAAAAGCCAAGAAAAAGGTTTTGCTTTGAGAGATTGCTGTAAAGTAAAACGTTTTACATTCTCATATTTTAAAAAAGAAGCATTTGCTCAAAAACTGAAGGATTTACTTACTTCAAGAAAAAGGAATCTAGGTTCAAAATAACTTTTTCCGCTCCTTTCAGTGTTTGCTACACACATCGTACTGCTTGTATTTACATAGGAGGGTTTTGATGTGTTAAAATCTATCTGGGAGGGCTCGTATAAGTGATCATAGGTTGTGTGGTGTCCCAGTGCTGTGTTTGTTATGACTGACATGGTGCATTTACGTACAAGATAATACTACAAACCTAGATGTACACCAAGTGAATCAGATTTCAAAATGTTATTTAGATTTGAGGAAGAAAATGTGGTGTTGTTGGCGGATCACTTTCTTGGAGCCGATCCTGAAACTCGTGGAGCAGCCTTGTCACCTGTACCGAAAATGAGTGTATTTATGCGTTATTGTGCGAACCCCGGATTCCAGAGCAGAAATGCTGAAGAATTGGGATGTATGTAGCCCACAGTCTCCAGACTATTTCATGAAGTGCTTGAGCGGGTTGTGCAACAGGCCGGCGTATGGATTCGGTACTCAAACACAGAAAACAAAAATCATGCCATCAAACCAGTCCGACTTGGAGACGAATATGTAAATCGAGAAGGTTTTAGTAGTATTAATGTGCAGGTTACATGCGACCACAATTGTGTTATAACTAGTGTAGATGCAAGTTGGCCGCGATCCCTTCATATATGGAAGAATTCGGCAGTGTGTGGACAAGGAATACTATCGCATTAGAGGACAGTGGGTATGGTATAATGTTGTGTCTCATGACTACCTACTCTAACCCCAACAGGAATATCAGAGAGCTTACAACAGGTTGCTTACATCAGAGCGAGTTGTAATTGCGCATACATTAGGGCAATTGAAACGGCGATTTCCCATCCTGACGTATGGATACAGAGTGAAATGTACCAGTATTGTACCAGTAAGGAACAATAAAATACACCGCTGTCGCAGAACGCACGTGCGTTGAATTGCACACTGCAAGTTTCAACTGGTTTGTCGAATCGCAAATCTCTTTACCTTTTGCTTTATTTGTCCGAAGCATTTCCTTACAAGGAAAAGGTAGAGGTTATGAATAAAAATTATAGCAAAACCTTTTACTTCTACCTCTTACTTCTACCTTTTACTTTAAAGTAATTGCTATACTTTTATAAATATGTACTATTGCTCTATGGATTGTGTTTCTATTACGTTTAAACAAGAAAATCAGTTGTTTGAAAACTATTTGCTTGTAGAAATGGATCCACAACCTAATACACGTGGACTATCAACATCGCCTCCAAGAAAACGTGTTACTTTGGGGTGTGAACACGAAAAGCAAGTTATTCTGAACATATACAGGAAAATAGGAATCCTACAATAAAGAAAACACAGATAACACTGCAAATTTCAAACACTTTAGGTAACATACGTAAATAATCCTAGATATGTGTATTTATATTTAACCATAATAATAGGTGTTTCGAGGACAAGTGTTTACCATATTATTGGTGAGTATAAAGCTAGAGGATTAATTTCACCACCATTAAAATGAGTTGGAAGAAAGGCGCTACTACCTACAGTTGACGGTAGTATTAAATACATGATAAGAAGAATCATATATGGCTTTTTTTACGATGGAGAATGTCCTATATTAAACAAAATCTTAAAAAAAATAAGAGGAAAGATAAAAATATACCTCCAATGAGCCGTTCAACTTTGTATAAATTAATGAAGATGCTTAATTTTAAGTAAGTTTGGATACTAATTATTTACGTGTTTTGTATAATACAGAGTTTGTATTACAGATATTTAAAACGTAATCATAAAGGTTTACTGCTGGGAGGTGATGATATTGTTTTGTGGAGACGAAAATATTTATCTTCAATATCAAAATATAGAAATGAGCAACGCCCAATCTATTATTTAGACGAAATATGGCTGAATTAAAGGCACGCAAAAGCAAATGTGTGGGTAGATCTTAATGTTAAATACGCAAACAAGCATTTACAGATGGTGTAACTACTGATCTTAAAAATCCTACTGGTAAAGGAAGACGCTTAATAATTTTACATATTATTCTAAAAATGGTTTTGTCGACGATAGGTTACTACCTACTATTTGAAGGAAGGAAAGTTTTCGATTACCATGATGAAATGGATGCAAATGTTTCTGAAGAGTGGTTCAATAATATTTTGAACAAATTACCTGATAATAATAACAG
>SMLS01050714.1:0-12661 GCA_004785975.1 Popillia japonica
TCCATATTGCAAGTTTGTTTTAACATAACATATTAAAAGCTGATATAATTGATTAATAATTATAATAAAATGACATGCAGTTTATATTATTTTCAAAAAACAAAAATAAATAAAGCATATCTTGTAATAAATATAAAGTATAAAATATAAATGGTGATATAAATATAATTATACTATGATTCTGTCAAAAAATAGTCATCTAAGTGTGGAAAAGCCTAACAAGTCCTAACAAGATGCGTTGAGAAGCAAATCTTTTATTCATCATCAAGTTTGGAAAATTTTTTAAAAAAGAAATTTATATCGTATCCAAGATGGCATGTCTATGATGCTTCAGTACTTTGTATTGACCATGATTCCTTCAGAAAAAGATTGGGGGAATGAAGTATATACTTCATCTTCAATCTTTCTTTCTGGCATACAAGTGAATGAGTAGCCATCTGTACTGGCAAAACTTTAAGCAATGGCGGATAGGAAGACTGAGTTAAGTGTTGTTACTCCAAGGATTTATTTTACTATATTTTCATCTGCTACAAGATTGTTCGATTAAGACGCAGAACCAGGTGCAAATCATGATTATGCGAAGAATCATTTTCGATAAAAGGGGTATTAGTAAATGTTGTCAAAACGAATAAAATTGATCGATACTGCTGGACTGTGAAAACCCAGAACTCATATAGAAGTATTGGAAGCATGAAGACGAACTTAAAATTAGTGATACACTAGAAAAATCTAAAATTGAAATTGTGCTTCTGGCTAGAAGGTTGGATTAGTTAAGTAGACTAACATCAAGACTAGAGGAATGCCATTTGCTGTAGCAGTGGTGGCGTACTACATAGTATACATACAATTCCTTTGTTGATCATCAATTTTTCAATGCCCAAAAATATCCATCATCTCTGAAAATGTCTGGGCATGACTAGGTTATTTGGCGAACTTGCCCCAAAAAGAAGTTATGTTCCAAGAGGAGGAAGCACAAAAAAAGTTTGAGGGCTTCTTCTTTTTCAGCCTCCGATCGCACAGTATTGGCATGCGGAAAGTGCTTGGTGTGCGTAGTAGGCGACTGCTCATATCCCCCTTCACAGGATTTGTAACTGACGCCATTTCCTGTTCCAGTAAACATGGCTGTCGCTATTGATTCTCCCGTCAAGTGTCAATTGCGAGCTGTTATTCGTTTCTTGCAGGCAGAAGGAAACCATCCTGAATAAGTGGAGTCTATGAAGACAGCTTTATGAGTGATAGCCTTGTTCGTGAATGATGTCGAAAGTTTACAGATGGTCGAATTGATGTGCATAATGAAGGGGGTCAAGGACGCAAGTCTGTCGTTATAGACGACATTGCTCAACGATTTGACCTGGCAAGGTTTACCATTATCGATGAAATTTCAAGATCTTCCCTGTACTCTATCGTTACTGAACAGTTGCGCTACAAAAAAGTTTGTGCTCGAAGATGTTGACTAACAACCACAAAACTCGCCAAATGGCTGCAGCTTTGGATTTGCTTGACCGTTACAATACTAACGGAGAAGAACAATGGATGGGCACACTAATTCTCCAAAGAGACCTACAAAATTCAAACGAACCTTCAACAGCCGTAAGGTTATGACAACTGTTCTTTGGGACCTAAGATGTGTGTTGCTTGTGGAGTTTATGCAGCCTGGAACAACAATTAATGTGCATTCATTATTGTAAAACTTTGCAACGCTTACAGAGAGCTCTTCAATGCTGACATCTGGAACTGTTCTGATCCACGACAATGCGCGTCCTCACAGCTCACATCCAATCATTAGCGGCAAAATTTTATGAAGACAGTATTGCAAAGCTTGTTCACAGATATGACAAATGCCTCAATCGTCAAGGTGATTATGTAGAGAAATAAGTTGCATTGTACATTACTTTTGGTAATAAAATCCTTTTTGTATTATATATTCAGCCGTCTTTTCTTCATAGCTCATCGGAGGTTGGAAGAAAATAGCCATCGCAAAAGAAATTTCTCAAGCTTCTACAACTCGATGCTTATACGAAATGGCATTGCTATCTAACAGTTGATGGTGCGGATTGATGTGGACCAACGTTTATTTGGTCGGTGTACTAAGGAAAACAACTTCCAATAAAATTATGGAGGATTAATGGCTGTGGCTAGTGTAAGATATGTACCTGCTGCGAAATCACCGTTTGGCGATACGCAATTGTGATGACCAAAACGATTGTAACGGTGAAGAAGATGAAAACTGATGTAATGAATATCAAGATGAGGAATCACTGCGACGGAAGACAAAACCGCATGGTAGATAAAGATAAGACTTCAATGTTTGTCAAACTTTACTTTTTCGTATCCAAATCAACATACCTAATTTATGCACCCCAGCATTCAGCAACATCTTGCAGGTCGTCAGGTGTATCATGTTCTGCATTTTTCCGCAGTCCTAGAGGGTGTCTTGGTGACCTATTTGGTTCTATCTGACTTTATTGGTTTTCAAGGGTGCCACTGCCGTTCTGATGCGATTTAACGTCTACCATATTCGCCAATCCAGATCTATTCCGCTAGGGTTTTTTTGGTTTATGAGTAATCATCTGGGCATTTTTCATCTATCTATTTAAGAAAATTCTTGCGAGACTTAGTCTTCAAGGAGTCTTCATATTTGCCACATAAAGGGTGTCTTTCATCAAAGGTTTGCCTAAATTTTTCTCTGTATCCTGCGACATGACGAAGTTTGTGAAGAAAGGCAACACCAACATCCTCGAAGAAATATACCCTTGTCAAATAAACAGGAAGACCACAGAAAAAATACCAGAATTCTAAATGTTGGCGATCAGGGTAGATTGATTGCTGAGAAGACCGAGTGTGGAGAATAACTTTAAAATGTTTACAGTCTGATCCAAGAGTTCACAGTTACACCGATGGGGAGACCACGACAATAAAAATGTGGCGGTAATGAGATCATCGAAGGCCTTGTTGAAGAACAACCGACTGGACAACGACCAGAGAGACCTCGTCATTAGTTCAGCGTTGACCTTTGAGTTATCACCATAAGAAGGTAAAGCAAATGCAAACAAATGTCTTGGAAGATAGGAGAATGACAAAAGACACCATGAACGACATCCTTTCCAAATTATTTAAGATTATTTGTAGCCCTATAAAAGTCCAATAACAGTAGGACTTCTCAAAATATTGTTGGTATCGAGTGTATAATCAATCTTCAGGTCCAGTTACGTGCTTTAGCAGAGCCAATGTGTCGATAGTGCTGAATTAGAAGTTCTAGCTGTATCTGAATCCGTAGATATTGACAATAAATACCTCAGCAACATTGCGCCATAATGCTCTTGTTGAGTTGTCACCCCAAAATAATAAGCAAAGGGGATAAAAATAAATGCGTTAGAACATAGAAAAGTAGCAGCACACTTCCTCTAGGACAGTATGGCGGTGGGTCAACAGAGTTATGATCTCATTAAGCAGAAGCATTAGTAAGTCTCAAATCTGAAGTAATAGCAGACTTTTTGTACAGGCTTGGTAGGCTCTATACCTCCTAGATGACTCAAATATGACATTATGTGCAGCCTAACATAAATAAAGTTCTCTCAAGTAATAATTACTGCAAAAGTTAATTGTGCTATTTCAAGTTTATGGATGTTATATCACTTGTTGCTACTTGGACACTCATCCATTGAAAAATAGAACTTGCTTTAGAAACATGCTTAGAATAATTACGGCATGCTACACCTAAATGCGAATAAGTTATGAAATAATGCAATTATCCTACTTCTACTTTGTGTCTACTTCTAAAAATCTACGTTAGAGCTTCGAACATCGCGATCGTTTTTTGGATCTTCAACAATTTTTGCGATCCAGCACGTTTAAACTTGTCTAGAACAATTACAATTAAAATATATGGTTAAATTAGCTGCAATAATTATAAAAGAAGCTCATTCAAGCATTAACTAGAAGTAAATACATATAATTAGTTGCCAATATTAGTAAAAAACTAGGGAATTAGTTAAGTTAGGTTAGAATTCTCTAGATAGCGGTTGTCCAGGATATGATATGGACATTTTTAACGGTGTGGATGTTACTTTTACTGGTGGCGCATGCGTGTTACGTCTGTGAGTGTAATTCAAGCTTTTACGCAAGAAGCTCTGTTTGCGAAATTCGGATTTCGGCGGTTTCATGCGGATCACCGGTTCTGGTTCGTACTCACTCTTTGTGATGATGGCGTCGGTCTTGTTCTGTGATGCTTTGTAGTGACTAGGGAAACGGCCGCTGTAGTCTCTGATGTTGGGATTAGCGCCTGCGAATTGGAATGAGAATAGTGTGTAACAGAGTTTTGATTGGAACTGAATTATCATTTATCGTATCTGATGGTGAGAATTATTGAATAATATTTAAATGTTTACTAACCATAGACATCAACTAGCAGGTTGTATAGTACGTCGTGACCGAATTGGGCAGCAATGTGTAAAGGTGTGTAGCCCTAAACAAATGAGAAGTAGAAATTATTTCATTTTTTTCAAAATATACAGGATGTAATTTGGTCAAGTATTAAAGTATATTACTTTAGTATCTCACTAGCACTCAAATGAAATAATGGGTTATGTAGACGATGTCTTAATTGTTGGCGAAAGTATTGATGAAGGACTTAACAAATAAGACTTGGATTAAAGATCCAGAACATGATTTTCAAATCATTCAAGAGCAATTAAGAGAATTTGGCGCAAAGCCTGACATGACTGCTAATTACTGTTATCTCTATAGAAATCCAAGCAAAGTAGGACTAGTCAAAATTAGTCTTCAAGACCAGATGCATTCTTTGGCACATCTAGATCTGAGCTGGAGAGCCATCATCGCAGTTTTGAATTAGAACTTTTAGCGGTATCAGAATTTGCGGTTACTAAGTCGTAATTGCTTGTAAACTATAATGATAACAATGAAATTTGACAATTAGAGTCAGAAGATGGACATTCAGGTGTTAGAGCTTGGTTTTGACATTCAACATCATGCAAACACTAAGCTGTGACACGTTGGAGGATTAAGCAGCATCTTTAAATGTATATGGTGGAAGCATTGGTACTACAAGATTGAAAGTTCCTAGACTCTAATGATCAATGATGGTGATGGGGAAGAGGAGGAATGGGGGGGGCTGGGGGCGTTGAATATCTTGCATTAAAACCAATTTGATGCCAAATAATTACAAATTTCTATAACGACACGGACCATCTTAGAATCAAAAATCCATTAATACCTGACATGACTGTTGATTACTGTTATCTCTATAGAAATCCAAGCAAAGTAGTAGTTGTCAAAATTAGTCTTGAAGACCAGATGCATTCTTTGGCACATTTAGATCTGAGCTAGAGAGCCATCATCGCAGTTTTGAATTAGAACTTTTAGCGGTATCAGAATTTGCGGTTACTAAGTCGTAATTGCTGTAAACTATAATGAAAACAATGAAATTTGACAGCGAGAGCTAGGAGATGGACATTCAGGTGTCAGGTGTTAGAGCTTGGTTTTGACATTCACCATCATGCAGATACTAAGCTGTGACACGTTGAAGGATTAAGCAGAATCGATAAATGTATATGGTGGAAGCATTGGCACTACAAGATTGAAAGTTATCTAGATTCTAATGAGCAATGATGATGATGGGGGAAGAGGAAGAATAGGGGATGAATAGCTTGCACTAAAACCAATTTGTTGTCAAATTTCTATAATGACATGAACCACCTTAGAATCAAAGAGCCATTAATACTTCAGACGTCACTACGGGTTGCCAAAAATGATAAAAACACTCAAGGAAGTATTTGCTACATTTGGCAACGAGTTATATCCAGCCGAGGAATGAGCTTTGCTTTTATAAAATGTTGAAAAGTTTTGGGAACAGCCAACCATATAAAGCATATCAAGAAAAACACAGTTATTCCTCGTGCTAACAGCTAAGTCAAATGGAAAGATTATGACGTAGACCATAAAAGCATTGAATGGGCTTCTAACATTACTTCGACTAACAATAAGATGATGCCATGCAAAATACATCCATACTACCACCTGAAGATAACGAATCACTAGATTTGATAGAATTACAGGAAAGAACATATGTGGACGAGGATACTGCTCTGTGTCTATTTATAGACATAGACGGTACTTGATGACTAACAACACTTCATTTGGATCAACTAAAAGAGCGTTATAACCTGTCATCACGCGGCAGATTGAATCGATGCTCAGAAATAACAGGCTTGGAAATAAAAAAAAATAAATAAATAAATAAAATAAAATGAGATTCTGCACCAAAGCAACAGTCAGGAAGGTTTGTCCGAAATCATATCTGGTCATACTGTTTTACAAGACGACCTGAACAATGACCCATACAGCATAATATGTGATACCATCCATACTGAGGAGAGAATGTTTGATTTCTCTAGTGAAATGCAGCATTTGGGTATTTTCTTAGATCTGCAACTGGCCTGGAATAATCATCTCCAAAAGCTGTTAAAGAAGACTATACGATCGTTATGCACTGGTCATCACATTTTTGGAAAAAATCTGGGGGTTGAAGTCTTATCTTAGACTTCAACACCCCCCAGGCTTTTTCCAAAAATTTCCACGTTTGGTTTTTTTTTCAAAAATGTGATAATCAGTGCATAACGATCGTATGGTCTTGTTTAACGTATTTTGGTGATGATTATTCCAGGCCAGGTTCAGATCTAAGAAAATACCCAAATATTGCGTTTCACTAGAGAAATCAAACATTCTCTCCTCACTGTGAATGACTGTGAAAGACTTCAGCCTCCAGGTTTTTTCCAAAAATGTGATGACCAGCTCAGGCAGTGAAGCAGTATAAAAGATTCCAGAGATATTCATCTATGCTTTTTACCTAGTATGGGATTGTCTGTAGACACTGGAAGCTCTGCTCCACCAGAGCCGTTTTGTGGTTAAACTCGCGTTAGAATTCAACTTCACCAATGGGAGAATGGATAAGAACTTAAACTAACGTATTATGGGAGTCCGATTTCAAGTAAAAGGATCACAACGAAATGACAGATCAGAGCTATCACTACTGCCCACAAAATATAAAATTTCCTCAGAATCTTAAGAGATTAATTGAGATTAAAAAAAATAAAGCTACCTCTGAAAAAGTCCAATACAAAAAAATGTTTTTACAAGAAAAGAGAGCGACTTCGTTACTACTCTCTGCTTCATATCTTGAAAAAGTTGAAAGAATTCGGTGGTAATCAAAGACAATTGAGGTTGTTACTTATAAATTCATATGGTGAATATTTAGCAATTGAAGTTTGGAGTCAAGCAGCGTTCGCATATCCTTGAACGTCAGTGTATAGGTACCCGCATATTCTTGCCTGCATACTTCATACCTACCAGTTCCCATGTTTATTTTGTTTGCCGCGGTTTATTTTTTATCTAGCAACAGAAAACCAAGAGATCATAGCCGGACGTAGCACGCTACAAACATTACTTTTCTTTTTATTTTACGGACCATAAATTTAAAACGGCCGGCGACCGTTGCGCCTCTATTCATCCTTCTAATCATCGCGATGTCATATCGTAAATTATCGTACGTAGCAAATATATTAACGTAGGGTATAGGAATGTCGCTGGTACGCAGTGTAACGTACAATTTATCATAACAGTGGTGGATTTTTGCACCGACCAAGAAATATACGGCTTGTACTCGAACGTGTCGAAGGATATGTATATTTCGCAACGAGTAACGTCTAGTATGGCACTGTGGGGATAAAAACGCTGTCATATAAGTTACAATAACGGTTGTCGTAAAATTGCGCGAAAATAATTAATTTTCCGTTCACGACATCTGACATAATGCGATCATAATTAAGATTTATGTTTGACAGCTGTCAAAATTTGACGTTTTCAAACACATCGCATTCGCCCCAAACTTTTTATTACTTAATTACTTACACGAGATCTACCTAACATATTTCACACAAAATAAAATTCTCCCATCGTCTTGATATGTCTAATCTAACGTTCATATTTTCAGTAGCAACTGTGTACACACCTGCTCATTATTCTAAATTAGTATTCTCGTTTCTAAGCCGAGCATCGCGATCACATCTAGGCGCACACCAGCTTGTTCTGGAGAAATTTCCGTCGACCTCTACGATACTACATATCCATGTATATGTAAGCATAGCGCATTACATTTGTAAAATAAGTCGTCGCCGGTCCATAATAAGAAAAGGTAACATTAATAAGTCCGCGTACAGCGTCCGTCTACAAATGTAAATGTCGTAAACAAGCTGTTATCTGTTGTATTAATGCCGGGACGGGAACAGATGACATATCGGGCTGTATAAGGAATGTCTAGCGTGTGTCGGACGCGAAGTAACGAGTATCTATCATCCCTCGGCGATCTTTGGCATTTTTATGCGATCGAATTTGTTCGAATCGATCTCGGATCGGTAAAAAAAGACCGATATATCGGAATCTGTTCGCGGTGCGTTCGCTCATCCGTCGGACGAATTTGGTATGCCGCGGTATAATAATTTCTATTTATGAATACTTGTTCTCGTAACATGTGTTTAAAATGAGGTATAAATCGGAATTGATTCTGTTTATAGTTACTGGGAGGTATGTCGATGCTATAGCTGGTTATAGTGATTTGCTTAAGATGTGATGGAGAATGCGTTTGGACAAATTTGTGCAGTATTTCTAAAGATGTCATAAAAGAGAATTGTCAACAATGGTAGGGGTCGATAATACAAGAATTCTTGTCTTGATAACAATTTCTTGTCTTGTCTTGAGAAAAAGATCAAGAAATTTTAAAAAATCTTGTCTTGACGTTTTCTTGACATGTCATACCTTGTCTTGACTTGTTGGTAAATATTCTGAGCGAGTTAGTTTTACGTTAAAATAAATAAATAAATACGTTTTAGCATTTTCTTTGTTAGTCAAGATATTTCAAGATTTCTTGTTTTCTTGACAAGAAATCTTGGTATTGACATAAAATTTCTTGTCCTGTCTTGAAATCTAAAATTACTTCTTGTCTTGAAATCAAAACAAGATGAAGACAAGATCTTGACATTTTCAAGAACTTGGCGAGCCCTAACAATGGATAAATATCTTTCATCATTCTTCGGGAAAATGATTTCGGAACAGACCTTAATTTGCGTGTTTGAGGTCCAGTGATCATCCTCCTCAATCTGGCCCGAAATCCATTTACTTATGATAAAGTTTTTAAAAGATTATACTCAACGGAGGCACTCCTCCATACATCCATGTATCTGTGACAAATTTTAATGGGTAGTAAATTTGGAGGAGTAAATTGGAGATATTCCCAATAATTTGGATTTATTAGTTGGCTGGATAAAATAACATCTGTTGGAAACAGCAAGCCCAATAAATAGGCTGTCTGCTCCAATATGCTTCTAAATTTCTTCTGCCGTTTCTTTAACAAAATCTTAAGAAAGACCGCTAGTGTGTCTTTATATTAGAATCTTTTAGAAGAGCTGCAAAATATTCCAATTTGAACTGGGATGATTGTTCATCCAACCACGTTATCATGATGTTAGCTTTAATGACCTTCTGGAACTATGTATTTGGTGGTAAGTAGGTACCAATTCGGAATTCTTTTGGCAAAATAAATTTAAAATTTCGAAACATGACTGAAGTAGATTTGTCTAGGAAATCTTACTTGGACTCCACCCATCTTTGGACCAATTTTGGAACGTACGTCAAATGGTAGGACGTATGTTTGGTTGATAAAAGCTGTCAATAGGTGAATTTTCCGTATAAATGCTACCAGTGATAAGGATGCTTGGAGAAATTTTAACCATCTGCAGTAACTTTTCTTTTGCAATTAGATTTTCAACTTGACGACGAAACTGCTTGTTAGGTACGTTCGTAGAACCTGTTGTGACACCTATGCCAGAGAAAATAGATCTTGGGGGAAGTTGGGCAGAGCAAATCTCTGTGGTCAAGTTTTTGGGAATTGTCCAATGCGTTTCAGAAAGTGAAAAGTGTAGAATCATCTACTAAAAAAGTATGATTTAAGCTAGACAGATTTTTGTGTAGAGACTAATTTTGATGGATTATCAAACCATTCTAAGAAGATGCTGTCGAAGTAGGAATACATGGTTGCGATGGGAAATTTCTCCGAAAATTTAGCATTTTTAGAGGTAATAACTCAAACATTTTGGAATTCTATCACTATGCATTTCTAAATGGAGTCCAAACAATAATCATTGTATTCAAACGCCCAAATTCTCTTCAACACTAGACCAAGGATAATATAAATTTTGCAATTTTTGTACTTAGTCAATGAGACTAGTACATCAAACACATTCAACAGAAGCCTGCTTGGCGTTGAATGGAGGCAATGCTGATAACCACATCCTATGATGGTGTCGACCTAAAAGTACGCCTTAACGACTTTGCATAACTGGTTTAGCTCAACTTGTTTGCACAGCTCAGTTTGCCTGTATATCATCTTGGCAAAATTTTCGTATTTGACGAGGACAGCGCTTCAATGGGAGCAACATAACCTATACAATTGAACATAAAATATGAAAGAAAGTGATGCTATCTGCAGATTCTGCAATGAGGAGGAAGAAACTGCAGTCCATGTGCTGTGCCATTGCGAGGGCCAGGCGAGGCCAGGGTTTCTAGTACTGGGCGTAAAACCAACACACCCCATAGCTACAATAAGGAGCTGCTGGAAGTATTGCATGCATGCGAACACTCTTTGAAACTATTATATATGTACATTGCTCATAAAATACTTACACCACTCTGAGATTCCACCAAATGGAACGGGTCAAGTTATTGAAGGAAGGCCATGTAACAAAAAAAATGTTGTATAAAACATTGTTTGCTTACAAGGGAATACCGGCAAATACAGATTTAAATAAAAGCTTGTAGTGTAGGCAGTAAAACTTCTTCTCTAGACGGACGCCCGATTCTGGCGTCCATAATTATAATTTCCCACAACTTAAAGTGCTCTTACTGTTTTCTCCAAAAATAATTCCTGTGAATTTGCCGGCCTTCCCTTGTTACTTAAGTGAAACACCGCTCATAATTGTGTCAACTTCCTATAATAATGTATGGAACATAAGTTTTGAGAAAAAAATCAAAGGTAAAATTCAATACAATATTGCTTCATACAAAAGCTAAATTTACAAAAATGATAATAGTGCGTGGTCCTCAATTGCGCGTACTTTTGGTAAAATTAGGCTACCCAACCCTTTTCATAAACTTTCCTACTCAGTAGTGCGCAAAAATTCTGAATGGGGTGCGCCTTGGATACGTTGGGGGGATTTTCTTCTTTAGGTGCACGTTCAGTTAACCAGTTCTTTGGGACAAGACTTTCGTATTTCAATCTTACATCTTGACATCTTGTAAAACTATTTCAGACAAATCTAACAAGTCACCATAGTAACTAACAGACGAACATCTATTCTAGCTTAGTGGTAACTACAGTGGACTATTTTTAGTAATAACATTCCTTATTTTTCTCGAAACTTATGTTCCATATGTTAGTTCAGCATAGAAATAATCTAAAAAAAAGTGAATTTTTCCACTAAAAAACTATTGTTTAGAAAGTAATTTGGTTTCTTTTTGGGAAAATAAAATTTTCATATAGTGAATAAATATTTTATTAATTTGTATATTGTTTATTCTGGAATCATACTGCTGGCACCTTTCTGGCAGCAGCATAATTCCACGCCCATAAAATTTTTGTTCTTTGATAGCAAAATATTTATACAGATTTGAGGCTACCCCAAGTCCTTTAAAGTGATTAGGCACTGTTGAATTCCATAAATTTAACTTCTCAGTGCTCTTACTAGGTGTTATTCGCAGATTAATATCACTTAGCCCTTAGCTGCCACACTTCTGGCGCCAATCATAGCTGCCACACTGGGACGTTTTTGACCCCAGACACATAATCATCTGTTCTGAGTGAACTAAGCTGTTTTTCATCGTAAAAAAATTCACAGTTGTTCGTTCACCATCCAGTTTCAAGACAATATGAGTACCATGCAAAAACTTTTCAATTTAATTTGTAAAAAAAAATATAATGTGCAAAAAACTTTGAAAAATGACCAGTTTTACTAAAAAATTCATAACTTTTTAAATTTTGCGAATTGGATGCTAAAATTTCAGCATCATTTGGCGAAACATATTGCTTTGGAATTTGAAATGTATAAGGCCCGGTCACGAACGAGCCCAGTGTGGCAGCTAAAGGTTAATGCCTCCATTGCGCTTCTATCAGCTTTAACAGGCGTTGCACAATATGGTGTACCTTCAACATCAAAATTGCCGGGTAGAAGTTTTCCCAGCCAGTTTTGATAAGTCAAGTGTCAAGTTCTCTGTCAGGAAAAAACCGAATTACTTTCCACATACAACCTAATACAATTTAATGTCCTAAATGTTTTTCCAAAACTAGCAGCGTATGCCTTTAAATCATCGATTACTTCGAAATGGCATACTATTAAACAATATATTTCAAACGTTTATAGCAATCTGATGTAATAAACAAAAGATACGGTAAATTAATCTAGAAAAGTAAATGTAATACCTTACCGTTTTGGCGTTAACGTCGCATCTGTACTTTCCAGCGAAGTGCTTAATAACGTCCATATTACCATGTTTAGCGCCCCAATGCAATACGGTCTGCAATGCATAAAAAGAAGAG
>SMLS01050729.1:0-13697 GCA_004785975.1 Popillia japonica
TGTCCTACAGACAAAAACCAATAGAGGTGAGAATCGAAAATCTAGGAATGATTCTTAACAGGAAACTGATCAGAATTAGGAGCTATCAGCCGGATATGGCAGCTGTATCCTAATCACAAAAAGGAGAGAACATACATCCGCCTGATCGTAACTTATGTCAGCCCAGTATGGGCCGCAGTAATTTCAAACATTCTTCTACTGCCGCGAGTACAAACTTTCCTGGTAAATATTAGTGATTCACTTTTACAGAAGGACCTCCTAGACCATCCTCCAAGAACGGCACAGCGCCCGATAGTCTAATTTTTTTCAGAAAGCTCAGCCGAAGATTCGTCGATAAGGCTGTTTAAGAGCATCCCGTTGTTGAGTAGTACAGTCGCGTAAAAATTAACGGAGGCTACCATAGAAACTTTCCAATAAAATTATTAAATATGAATCCTATTTTCTGTTTTTTTTTTTAATTTTAGGCATTACAATACCGACACCCAAGGATCACCAGAACAACATCCCGAAAAGAAGTGGAAAAGCTCTCTGAAGCAAATGTCACCAAGGGAAGGCTGTGCACCATCAATGGATAATGCGTTACGTAAAGAATTTAGAGGAAACCAGTGTCAATATCTCTTGCATATATTATGTGGGCAGCAAAAGAAGAGTTGGTAGACCTGACAAAACCATGGACCAGAGAGTAGAAGAACTAGGGCCAAAGAGGGGAAAATTAGTCAATGAGCTTAAAACCATGACGCAAGATAGAAGGATGTGGAGGACATGGGTGGAGACTCCACATCAGCCGACGCCGTAAGGCATAAGGCAATCGATAAAGAAGGAGAAGAAGAAGAAATAGCACATTGGTAGCTCAAAGGAAAAGAAGCTCAAAAAATTACAAATCAACATCAGATTTAAAAACCAAAAAATAGAAGGGTTATACAAAACGCAGTCGCTGAACAGAATGGATTGAAAGAATGCTTAACATGTTCAGTCATATCATGCGGCCGTTATGTGAACAAAGAAGAATTTAGAATGTATTCTAATAAATATTTACCCATACCCTGTAAACGACCGACTGTTAGAACTTAGTCAAGAAGGAATTCAAGATAAGATATCCATTCAAATGGTTGCCTGTATCATCATTTACAGGCAGAAATCCAAAAAAACCGAAAATAAAATAATATCTTAAAAGAATCTATTATCTCTAGCACCTTTCTCTCGCTCTATTTTCAACTAATTCATAGAAACCACAGGTATCACGAATTCAATGCTAGTTACAGCACTTTGTGTCGGTACACCTTGTATAACAGCAGAAGTTTTGAAGTAACATAATCTCCAGTATTATTCATAAACGAATTGACAGCAACTACCATCTTCTATGACATTAACTTTGTATTCGCGAACGCAAACTACCATGCAATCGCGTACTGTGAATTCAAAGAGTATGATTACACGAGCTTCTCCGATTCTTTGAAGTCGTAGTTATTACAGTACAGTACGGCAGATAGAATAATTAATCAAATTCCCGTAAAAATGGACACACTGGCTAGATGTGTATTTGCATATTTAATTACCGCCGCCCAACAGAGAACTACAGTCTTCGGAGCGCCAAACATGAGAAAAAAAGTATTAAATAAATTGAATTGTTTCGCTCTTGGCGTATACACAGAACCTTGTTATACAGTTAGTAGTAGTAAAATAGTGGCTTCGTGGAACGTGTTTATGTCCATTATGAAGTACTGCCCGAAGTAACAAAGAGACGTATAGTGTTCATGAAGGCTTTGGTATATTTCATATTATATTTGAATTAACGCAGAAAGTTGACTACCACACTGTTGAGGTTTTTGTAATTTCACAAGGCCATCGTTACATGCACGGTATATATCTTGGCAAAAAAGTAGATGTGTTAAATGCACTGATTGACAGCTGACAAATTATTTTGCCTGGTTGCTTTATACATATCTAAAGACAGTAATTATAAAGTTGAACTGTTTGAAAATGGTGTCTGTTAACAAACTTGAATTTATATCGCTTGCTTGGTTAGAATGTTTTAATTGAACTAATATTAAATTCCTTTTAACAAAATGGGGAAAAGTTTTTAATTTTCAGGATGTCCAATCTAAATTTTTGGCTCTACGAGGGCGACCTGAAATGTTTTCGCAATCGGCAAGAAAAAATACGGTATTAGTGTGTTTATTATTTTTATTTTTCGATGTAGTCTCCTCAAAGATCAAATAGTGCTCAAATCGCAAATCTCTCTCCTGTTAGCGTTTTTTTCATGTGTAGGAATAAGAGAACATCGATGGAAATGAGGTCCGGTGAATATGGAAGATAAAGGCCAATTGCCCCCGTGATCGGATATGACCAACGCGTTCTTCTGAAATGGCTGTTGCCTCTGTTATTTCCCTTAGCTTCAATCGGCGATCGGCTAACATGACATCATGAATTTAGTCGACCATTTCATTGGCAGCAGTTTTTTGGCGTCCACTTGGCGGTTTATCACTTGTGCTTGTGCAGCCGCGTTTGAACTAGTTCACCCAGAAGCTGACGGTCGAAATTGTTAGAGCAGATCCGCCATGAACCTCTAGCAAAATATTTCGAATTTACAGGGCGTTTTCACAGCCATCCAGAAGTGTTTTATACTGCACGAAATTCGATTTTAACAATTTTTCCGAAACTTCCTGACTTCCTGCACAAAACACTCTTAAACAGCAACTATTGACTATGACAATTGCCCTAAAAAAGGCTGTCCTAGCTTACTAGCGAATCCTTCAACCTTCGTTAGATATCTTTTAGCGACTCTGGAAACAATTCAAGTCGCCCTCGTATAACGCATAAAACAAATTTGCAGTCATATTCTCCATTTCAATTTATTCTGTGATTGTTTTACACGTCGATAATACTAAGTAAAGAGGCACAATTAAAATTGATTGCGACAAGTAGAAGTCCCGCGAATGTAAAATCAGCTGTTCTCTTTTATAAGCATAATAGGTAAATGCATACAATGGTGATTACATAGATGTTAACAGCAAGCCATTCCATTTAATTGAATGTTGTTCAATAAGTTGGCAATAAGCTGGCTTATCATCAAAATTGGTAAGTAATTAATGTTACGATTTATAGTTGAAGATTATCTTTTGTGCCGAAGAATTGCGAAAATGTAAGAAAACATGTAGGTGTATACTAATAAAAATATTTGACGATACTTTTTACATTCTGCAATAGAACTGCACACTAATGATTAGGAATGTATTTAAAAATTACATAATGATAATATATGTTTTAAAGTGAATAGAAATCACAACTACTTTATAACATATAATTCTATGACTACAAACAAACATATGTGCAGCATATGAATAGATACACTCATAACCGAATCCGAGTTGGATATAATCTATGTAGAAAAGAGATTTATATGATTAAAATAAGGATTGGGGCAAATTGTGCTGCTGTAAATTGAAACGTTGAAGTATTTATGTTATACCAGTCTACTGCTTATTGCACAATCTTTCTTACAATTAATCGAAATACAACTCCTTAATGAACTTCACCCGCGGCGATACGATCACATTGGATCTACTAATGATCAATATTTGCCAGTTAAAATAACTGCTGCTTTAGGCGATGTATTTGGTAATAAAAATTTGATCAATTTCGTTTGACCGTTAATATACAAAAAACGGAGCAAGAAAATATGTTACCTAGGTAAAGTATAAGCACAATGAATTTCTGAACCTAGCAACTGATTGAGAGAGATTGACTTTACAAAGCTCCACTGTACTAGAGTTCTTTTTATAGATTTGACATAAAATTGGTTGTTGTAATAACATACACCTTAAATAGTTAAAAATATCTCAAAAATTTGAAGGTTACATAGCAAGAGGAGAATATGCAATGCTTGGGTGTGCAAAAATATAATTCGATGGATGGATGGATGAAATTCAATCTCTTCTTGATGAGTAATTGTTAAAAGAGCACTGTCCAGGAGCCACTACAATTTGGTAAAGTTCTACGCCAATACTGGCGCTCACGTTCCAAAAATGGGCGGATGAACCAGACGCATTCGTTGCAAGCAAAAAAATTAAATCCTAACAAATTTACACCGTTAATACAGAAGATAAATGTGCGACACTTATTTTCCATTTTATGAAATATAAGATACAAGAAAGTGTAATTTTCTTGTAGCAGGTGTAAGAACAAAAAACAATACTGTTGCTACGAAATATGTCCCAAGTTCTTCTTCAAAAATTATGCAAAATACAAATTTTGAACTCCCCACTCAGCTGTTCTTATTGGAGGCGCTTTTTACTTTATGGCTGAAATAGTCATAAACTTGTTTGATCAGTCTTTCAACGGGAAATCTGAGCTTTTGTGTAGCTTCTGAAGGCTACCATCAGTTTGTTGTTGTGACATCCTTATTAAGCTTGTAGCCACATCAATATAACTGTTTCTTTGGGGCACAGCTTTAAGGGAAAGTAGGCACATACTTGAATAACACGTATTTTTGCTTGAACAGTTCTTGGACTTGTACCTAATACCATCAATGTCTGTAGCTGTAAATATATATTCGCACTCCTGTATTTGTTTTGCATTCGTCCATTGTAATTTAGGTCCACGTAACTTTTGCCCTGCCCACACCGCTGCATGTTTTATTCGATTCAAATGAAGTGTTGTCAAAGGGACTGTCAATTTTGATGAATGTACACCAATGCCTTCTCAAATTCATTGTGTAAGCCAGATTATGCGAATTTTCCCATTTGGTAACCAAAGTGATTGCAATTGAGTGATTTCTCTGAAAGAGTTCTAGCTTGTCCAAACAGTAGCGAAATACGACTTAGACAGAAGTTAGTTTTAAGAGTTTTGCTAGTGCAGAAAGAACTTTCTCACTTGCCCTTGACCTTGTTGTAATAGAGCGGGGAATATGTGGTGTAATATCTTCCTTGTGATTTATAGGTTTAAGAAAATTAAGTGACTCATTTGATCTTATTTGAAGTAAATAGGTTACTT
This sequence comes from Popillia japonica, assembly GCA_004785975.1. Classification (NCBI taxonomy): domain Eukaryota; kingdom Metazoa; phylum Arthropoda; class Insecta; order Coleoptera; family Scarabaeidae; genus Popillia; species Popillia japonica. The sequence goes on from SMLS01050729.1 coordinate 4,993, forward strand.
GACTAGTTTTTATCTCATCGGAGGAAAAATCTACACAGGTTATGTCCTACGTTGTGGAACCGTTCCTGTTCTGGAATATCCACTGATTGTAAGTTCGGAAAGTACGTTTGTACGAGTACTTGACTTAGATTTAGATGCTTCAGATTTTTCTTCATCAGCAGTGTTAGTTCCATTTGCCTTCTACAGAAATCACAAGCATTTAAATTGCCATTTTGACTGCCTTGCTCGGAGCCGTGCCAACTCTCCCCAACTCTCTATTTTAGGTTGCCTTTACTTCTGTGTCTTTAATAACTTTTATTCGCTATTGGAACGTCCTCTGGTTTGTGACTTGAGTATATCGATTTGCTTGTTCCAACAAGAAGCTTCTGTATGGGTAGTAGAAAACAGAGTAGCTCGCTTAACCATATTTTTCTGAGCACCATTACTATAATCCAACAATGGAATCCTAAGAACTAATGTTTGTATAAAATTTCTATAAAATTCCTAATAACGAGCTTATTAATCGATTATAAAAACCTTCTTCTTGTAGGTATACCAAGTAGTAAACATTCAGAAAAATTAGAGTAACTGACAAATTAAATTTATTTCCAGATAAACAATAAAGTCAAAACAAAAGACAAGGCCAAGTTCTACATTTCTTAAAAAAGTACTCGTTCAATTAAAATAAAAAACTAAAAATCAAATAAAAAAAATTACTAAAAGTCACATAAAGTTGCGCTTTTAATGTATGCTACACAGATATGTGTGTTCAACACAATCCTAATATTCACAATATGAGTGTGAAAAACACTTTGAACTCAAATCACATTTATTAAATAGAACAAATTGCATATTGTTGATCATAAATGTTTTATGCTTTTTATATTTCATAAGGCTCAGGAACTAAACTTTTCCAATCTAAGTATGTAATTTATTTGAATTGAGTGCAGTGATTTAGTTATGATGCTGTAATTAGAACAAACCGATTCTAAAGACCCGACTCTGTCAAATAAAACTAGAAAGCTGCACCAATCAAATTTGCATATCGTTGGCTTAATAAGAAAATTGCCTAACTCCATTTCATGAAATTTTACAGGAGAGCTAAAAAACGTTTAATTTTGTGGATTTCTCTTACCTATGTGTGTGTTATCTTGTTCAGATACTTACTTTGACACAGTTTTTAGAAGTCTATAAATAAATTAAAAAAAAAATTGAAAAAAAATAGAGTTAGGCATATTTCCACATAATTTTTAGATTTCTGTGGCAGTTAGGCAAATTGTTAACTTACCTGATGAAAAGTTTAACTAATAATAAAAACTTATTTTTGTTTTATAATTTATTACAAGTATTGTATGTATTTTAACTGAAAATATTCTGAAATAGTATTATTTATAGTAATATACCGGGTGTATTTGAAATCAAAGTAAAAAATATTGAGAATGGTAAGATGCAAGTATGGCTCACATAATCTTAATATAATACGGATTTAGGCAGTTTTCTGGCGCTTTTTTACTGACGTAAGTTAGGCAGATTTCTGTTTCGTCATTTATGAGCGTACACAATTTATTTTGATATAGGTAGTTTTCTGAATCGATAGCCACTCATATTAGGATACCGATGGCACTAAAATCCTAATTTTACTAAAAGTGGAGTTAGGCAATTTTCTTATTAAGCCGACGATATAATGTCTATGACTTTTTAACGATAGCAATCATTAGGAATTATGTTGGCACTTCCAATGACTTAATCCAAATCATTAAACGTTTGTAAACGTAGTTTGAATAGAGGAATATTATAATTACTCTTAGCTTTCAGTTTGAATGCAACAGCTTAGTTTTACCAGTGCTTTATTTTATCGACAAAAACATGGAGCTACATCTAATATAATCCAAATTTTATAAGATTTTACATAGAACGCAGAGGTCATTCGCCGTTTGGAGTTCATTCTAGCTACAGTAGATGTGCCATGCTCTCAGCTATACTAATATGTCTGAATCTGCAGATAAATGCTCGGATTTTCTATCTCTTGCAGGACTTAAATTGCATACAACAGCAAAAGTTTAAGACACAATAAGACCGCTGCGCCTGTAATTGTATTAATTCGTCGGCTTTACTTCTAGAGCAACCGCATTACAATGTTAAGGGAGTATAGACTGTACAAAGCGGATTGGATGAGAGAAGAAGGAAAAGCACTTTACAGCGACAGCATTTCGTAATTAAAGCAATTATCCAGTGAATAAACAAGGTCCTGAGGCTAGGATACCAGCCAACCTTTAAGGATACAACAATAAAAAAGAAAACTCTCTAAATTTAACTCCGAGACCGTGATTACAGTATTCTAAATGATGTGGACGAATATATACACTACAGTTCTACGAGAAAACTTCCACTACGTAACTTTATTTGCTTTTAGCTATATAATTAATGGGAGAAGCTGTTTAGCATATTGAAATAAAAGTTTCAGTAATTGTACGAGAGCGGGCAGAGCGCAATCTAGTGGCCGGTTTTAGCGGTTAACAATGATTAATGTCTTCAATGTTGGATTTATCAAGAGCTTATACGTTTAAGATGTAATTTATTTTTTTTGTTAGTAGGTATTTATATAAAAATTGAAAAATTGATAGATGCAAAGAAAGCAATTATGTGATTAGAATTGTTTCTTAATTATATTCGAATTCTATCAAGTTGGCTATTAAGCCAAAAAAATACGTTTGTAATAAGCTGACGTAACATTATTAATTCATCACGAACCTATCCATTACAGTCTTGCTGTTCTTTCATGCCGCTTTAAGTTCGACACGAAAGTCGTTCAATAATTGCAAACGGCAAATTGGAGTATCTAATTAGGTGACAAACAATGCCGCCAACGCCCAAATGTTTATATAGAGATTTCGAAATATCAATTAGATATTAACGACGTCGCATTGGGTATATAGAGAAGTAATGGATATCAAGGTCAAACCTGCGTCATTCAGCAATTACCTGATTAGTCCATTCGTATAATTGCGGTTGATTTAAATAATTGCCAAGTAGGTATACGTTCGGCAATTAACCAAATACGAATAAATAACATTTCGCTCGTGCACGAATATAGGTTGAAACCGATAGTTACGAAAGGGAAATATAAGAATATTTTTAAAACTTTATGTAATGTGTATTTTCAATACTGTGAGAGATGATAATAATTCGCGGAGAATTATGTATGTGTAAAACAGTCATAGTTACGAAAACAAGATGATGAGATTATTGTATTACCTACTTATTTAGAAACATCTTGTACAAACACATCTATAGATTCGATTTCACGAGTCTCCCAACATGTCACGATGCAAGAAAATTCTTTATCTATTATGCAACTGAAAGATACTGTTACTAATTTCGCTGTTTACGATTTTGCATTAGGCAACATCGACGACTAGTTTTTGCTACATTGTTCTATTGCGTACAGGTATGTATCTACATAATTTCACTTACTACCACATACCAAATGGGATATGCTTGTTGTCAGAAGTAATAGAGATAGCATACCGTAGCGATTCATTAGTTTGCTTCTGACAGGAACATAAATCATTTGCTCGAATTTTATGAATAAATAGTTATCGAACAGGAAGTTCGAGGTAGTTTATGAACATATAACCGTAACTAATTTAATGTTATTATATAAATTTTAAAGTATTCGAACAAAAAAAGTATCTGCTGTATCACTAAAAACGCAACGTTGTTGAGGCATTTCTTTGATTATATTTAGATGAGTAAAGTGCTTTGATTTATAAAAAAAGATTTAGGAAAAGAAGGAAAGATAGAAGAAGAAAAGAAAATTCTGCAGTAGGTCAAAAATATATATATTAATTACGTACAGATATGGGTATTATCTGCAGAAGATGATGCAGTGTATCTTATAGATTTGCAAATTCATTGTCCGTTCTTGTCTTACAAGGAGAACACCAGGGTTATTCGACACGGATCTTGATGGGTCTTTAAAGCAATGTGCAAAGTAAATTATAAGAGTAAGTACCACCTTTCATCTTATGTAGTCATGAATTCATCAAACAATGTAATAAAATGTACAATCAAAAATAAAATATTTCAGTTCAAAACTAATAATTTCGGAATTCCTGCAAACTATCTCAATGTAGAACTATGGAATTAGGTTGATTCAAACGAACTGAATTAAAAGATGTCAGAAAAATAAGATAAACGATGTCTTGCCCAGTTTGATTTCAATTACATCCAGATAACCATACAAGACAAATTAATGGTGATCAATAAAAAAAATGCAATTAAGACATAACGGTACACGCCTTCATGCATCGTCCAAATTAATATAGCAGGCTGTTAGCATTGTCGAAATGACAAACGAATCGATCCGGATTTGGGTCGCACTCTGCGGCGTTGTGAAAATCGCAAATACATACATAAATCTTGCTACAATGACCTTTACCAATAAATAAACGAAATCACCGACGAAAACAAAAGTGAATAATCGTAACGTATTCATTCTTATTTACCGATCGTTTAAGACAATCGGCGAGTAATTTTTGCGAACGTGAAATTAGCATCAATTTATGGTTAACTGTTATTGAAATGGAAAGAGATGGAGTTGAATGAAAAAAAATGTAATCGTTTGACGGTCAACGCCCACACATTACCAACATTTCCACAGGTGAGCCCGAACCTACACGCACACATGTTGAACGGCAGGGGGCGCCACTTACATGCACGACTACCGAAATGGTAACAAACGACGTAATTACAGCCTTGCCTTTTAACGATGCGAATTTGCTCATTAAGTATGTGAACGCGATGGTTGAAAACTAATACCGAAAAGCTCGTACTTTGTTGCTTCTAAACACTATTATGTCTCAGCAAGGAGCATACTAACTTAGTTCCGAAGTTCGAAGCATGAAATTTGGTGTAGTTAGAGGTGTCTGCCGCTTTTGTGCTAGCGTAGGCCATAATTACCTGCTATTAACTAGAGTAATAGATTAACTGATTGTTCTGGGGTTATTAATGTACACCAAAATTAATTATAATTTTGATTCAAGCAAGTAATTTACGATCATCTCAACAGACAATCTCTAGATACTGAAATTAATTTAGTAACAGGTGTGATTCAGCATTTGTGTTTTATAACAATAGAGCAATTAAGTATTAGCGTATATATTTACACAGTCAATTCCAATCACACTATTTATTGATGTTCGTTGATCTATTTTGGTGGCACCAAACTGTAATTTTGAAACCAGTATATCTAGGGTGATATGCTGAGGAGGCAAAACGAGCGAAGTCAGCGTAGGTTAGGTTCGGAAACTGAAAATGCTCAATTGTGTGAATAATGGTTTACTTAAAAAATATTCCACATTTCACGACCAGTGAATTTTGTTTGCCAACTAAATGTCAACAAACAGCCAGAAAATTTCCAAATTTTTGGGTAAGTTTGTTAAATCTAATCAGTTACTTTACTGCGGCCACACGAAAAATCTGGATATTCTGATGGATAAACTAAACAACAGGAATACATGGCGATTTGGTATGATGGGTGAAGCCATTTATCTCTGTTACAACTCAGGCAATTAGTTTGAATGATTTTGTTTTTGACTTTGTTATTGGTACTCCAACAGTGGCTCATGACTGACATCTCGGGCTATTGCATTTTATTATGTACCTTAATGACATATTGATCTGCTATCGCAATTGCAATCCGCAGTCGAATGTAGGTCTTGCTAGACACAAATACAGTCTTTTTTCTACTACTTTGTACATTAATTTTCTTATAATTCGCGTGTTTACAAAATTTTAATTAATTTTAATTTTTAATTTTTTTTGTGCACAAAAGTGTTGCAATTTTCACCGTTTAAGAACATCTTAATGCTGTGAATATTTACATAAACATCAAGAAGCGTGGACTTGTTTCCCTAATGAAGTATTTGTTATTGAATTATTAAGTCAAACGCCAAGGTATGTAGTGTTGAGCATAGAACCGCTGCTACAGCCGTAATGGGTGAATGGGCTGCTACAATAATTATTGTTGGTCCTACACTAAATTGGTTCTTCAGATTTAAATCAGTAAGTGGCATTTATATTTTATAACTGCACTGAGAAAACTGTGACAGCAAAACATTTTATTTAGAAATTTATACTTATGAATAGTATAAATTGTATTAAAATTACGAACACTGTGTTTAATGGCCAACAACAATTTTGTTGCTAAAATCTTAAAACAAAATGTTTTAAGATTAAAACAAAAGGTTTGCTACATTTGATAAAATTTTTAAATAAAAATTATTTACAACATCTAGCAAAACTAGTTCATTGGTTTTTAAAAGTATTTATATTGGTTTTTAAATAAAGGCAGTTTCAATTTATGCGCGTTGGAACACTAATGAAATGAGAGAGAGAAGGTTTAAGGCGCTCGTACGTAAAAAGAATGAGATGCAGTATGACGCGGTCTTCGTATTTGTGAAAAGGTTTTGTAAATCTGTTAGTACAAATTATTGCTAATTGTAGTACAAGCAATTTACTTAAAGTTACTATAAAATATAGTAAATTGAAGTATAATAGGTACTTAATTTCCAGGAATAAATTTATTGTTAAATTTAGTATGCTATGTTGCTGTCCTATATATAGCAATAAATTATACTAAAATGCAGTATATTTATACTTATAAATACTATAAATTTTTCTCCGTGTGAAATCACCACAGATCTACTTTAAAAGTTCTATAAGATTATAAGTATTGTTAAAATGGATAAGGTAAAATGTGCATATAGGTAATGTCGAAAGAATTACTTATGGTAATGTACATATGTACATGAATACTCTGCGGTATCAATATCAAGATAATAGATAGGACAGAGGGGATAGATAGGATAAAGAGTTTCGTTATCGGCCCGTGGTAGAAGAGGCTTAGTTTTTAAATTTAATATTTTACTAATAGTAGTACTACACTATAAAAACATACCTGATCTTCTGTGGCACTGCATACTTAATGTGGAAAAAACTACATACAACTGCAGTACTCATTTATGTTTGGAGTAGTAAAGTTTGGCAGTGGTCCATCATATACAATATATTTGTGTGAACATGAGTCCAAAAACCAAAGCAATTTGTATTAAAGAAGAAGAGTTAATAATAAGACAAAAAAACGGAATTTAGTTGCTAAAATTGTTTAATCTTTCCAAATCAATAGTGCAGTTCAGAAGCCTTTCTTAGTGAATATCATTAGTTAGCAAAGCTAGAAGTGTTCGTCCTCGTAGAATTCTTCAAAGAAAATGTTTTGTTCAGTTGTTTGGACAAAAATTCTAAAGCTACAGCCATAAGAAATTGAAATACCTTGAAAGCTCTGATTGGCTTCCAAGGTTAATCTGCATTCCTAAACAGTTCGAAAAGTTTTGGTAGGTTTGGTAGGTTCGGGATTTCGCAGCAGAATGCAGCAAAGAAGCCATTCATTACTGAAGTATAACCCTGGCGGTAAATCCTGACTGGATGGATGCAGATAGATGTTTCAGTAGCGCCTGTGGGTCATTATCGTACGGACATAAACAAACGTTGGAAGTACGGGTAACAAGAAAAAGGAAAAAACGAACGAAACGTAATATAAGAAAGCTGTATAATGAACAAAAATTTTTAAGGCAAAATGTGGTAATTATTGGGAAAACTAACGCATCTGTTCACCATATTTGTAAAAAAAATCACAAATACCCAGAGTGTCAAAAATAGAAGACATTCCGGCAGACCACGCACACTGAATCAACGAGACGAAATGTTTATATCCTTTTCAAACTTCTCGAAATTTGAGTAATATGCCGATCTGATATGAATCAAATGTTCAGATAGACATATTTGTCAATTATCTGGTCAATAAAAACGAGATTACCTACTCCAAATGCATCATACAACCCCATATAATTGCGTTTTTGCCACGGTGTTTTAAGTAGGTTTCAAGTTTTTTTTCTCGGAGAAAATAACACGTTTCCTGCGATTAATGGATTTATTAACATATTCTTCGTGCTATTCGTGTTCAAAAACGTGCTTGATGTAATTTATTTCTTATTGTTTTTCGATTCATACCTTTTCCAGTTCTCTATTAAAGGGATATTACTCGAATTTCGAGAAGTTTGAAAAGGATCTTCGTTAATCTTCTGTGATATGAACCTTTCGTCTCGTTGACGAAGTACGCGTGGTCTACCAGAATTTATTTTATTTTCGACACGTTGGGTACATCTGAATTTCTGGACAATTTAATGTAATTTGTCCCAATAATTGCCACAATTTGCCTTAAATATTTTTGTCGATTATACAGCCCTATTGTGATAYTACGCTCTTCGCTCGTTGTTTCCTTTTTCTTGTTACCCATACTTTTAGAGTTTGTATTACACTACTGAAACATCTTCCTGCATTCATGCAGTCAGAATTTACTGGTAGGCTTCGGGCATTTCCCTGTTTCATATCGTATGAATACTTTTTTCCTCGCAGTTTTATAGGCCGGTTTCCTTTTTATTTTTTTAGTAGCATTTGTAGCATATTAAGTGAATGTATGTATCTGGCACTGTATTTCATTTACTACATATTACAATACAATAACCTTATAAAATTGTATTTAACAAAAAGATATTTTAAAATCATATCTGGAGAGCTTGATGTACGAATACTTTTTTCCTTAACTATATATAATTGTTCAATGTATGTACATAATTCTGAACTTAAAATCTTCAAAAAGATATGTA
>SMLS01050737.1:0-11624 GCA_004785975.1 Popillia japonica
TTGTTAAGAGACTCGTCACTGTCTTAAGTTGAGAGCCAGCACATCTGCTGTTAAATTCTGGTATGACTGCCAAATCCATTTGCTGTCTTTCTGCCCTGCATCGTTGTTCCAGTACTTCGCCAGGCCTGGTTCTGATCTACTGAAAATTGTTGCAGAACCGTTTCGTGTCAGCTTCTTTGCTAATTCGTCGCTTGGTATGCCGTTATACCCCACCACTCACACCAAAATAACTTTATTATGTTATTATTCCACTTCCGAAAACAAGAAATGTTTTTAGATTTACGATTTATCAACTTGCTACTACTTTCCAGTTAGGCTTTCGTGCAGCTGTAATGAGTCTTTTAGACTTCTCCAAAGTATTGTATCGCGAAGAACTCAGTATGTTAGTAATGATTCTCAAAATTTTCTGCCGTTGGAGTTCTCATGTAGTGTCTCACAGGGTTCCATTCTAAATCCTGTTCTTTTCTCTATATACTTATATTCATTTAATGCAGTTATTGCAATTATTATTGTTATCAATCTGAAAAATCTCGATTGTGTCTAAGCAATCCAAAATTTTCTAATTAATTAATTAATTTAATTAATATATTATTGCTTATCATTTGATGATAACAAATGGCTAATAAATGGTTTATCAGACTTTTTTATACACATTTACACACATCTAAAACTACGATACAATGCATTCAATTTACTATGAAATTCTTCTATTACGGCAATGCCTACACCATTTACTCCCAATATTTGTTCTTCAATTTATTGAGAATTACGAATGCAATCGTTTTGCTTATAGGGAAAAAGTACTGAAATGAGCTGTAATGCTAGAGACATCCAGAAAATGGTGCTGTCACATCCGACTGCAAAGCCCATGAAGAAGTCCGTGAATGTAGAGGCAATTATCAGAGGTTTACTGCTGAATACTCAATATAATTGGAAATATAATTGGACATGACGGTGTACTGTATGATTAATGAGTTGGTATTACGTAATATTTTTTTGGCAAGTTGCTAACCCTTTGTATGGGGTGAGTACAAGTTTTAACAGTAAAAATTTTAGTTTTCAGCTCTTTATTTTTGGTACAATTATTAAATTCTTCCACAGTCTTGTTTTCTTAGTCAGTAAGCCGTTCTTTGTTATTCCTAGGTGCGTTTCATCTTAATTGGCTAACACGTTAATAGCCTTATAACGCAAAAGTGCACGCAAAACAGCCTCCGCCAGATACCCTTCAGTGGAGTACTTTGGACCTCGACTGCTTTTAGGTTTCAGACATTTGATTTGAGAATACTTGTAATGAACCATTTTGCCATTCGTGTAACGAGATAATCATATGAATTCTGGTGTTGTTCCAGTTAAAATTACTAACTATCTCTCTGTATTGATAACTTCCAGTATAGAGGAAGCAAAACAGTCTCCACCAGATACCCTTCAATGGGGAACTTTGGACCTGGACTTCTGCATCTTGATATCCAACTCAATATAATTCTGAGCAGTTGCGTCTAGTGCTTGACCTCCTTCTTATACTCCAATAGCATCTACAAATGCTGTTTGAATCAGGAAAAGGATTTGATGGACACTATTAACAGTTGCCTTCAGACATACATATCTCGGTGGGAATTACTTGATCCTTTCAGGCTTCAGACATTTAGTTTGAGAATACTTGTAATGAACCATTTTGCCATTCATGTAACGAGATAATCATATAAATTCTTGTGAAGTTCCAGTTAGATTTACTAATTATCCCTCTATATTTATAACTTCCACTATAGAGGAAGCAAAACATTCTCCACCAGATACCCTTCAGTGGAGAACTTTGGATCTGGACTTCTGCATCTTGATATTCAACCCAACATAATTCTGAGCAGTTGCGTCAAGTGTTTGACCTCCTTCTTATACTCCAATAGCATCTACAAATGCTGTTTGATTGTGGAAAAGATTTGATAGACATAGTTTAAAGTTGCCTGCAGGCATATCTTTGGGAATTGCATGAACCTTTCAGCTTTCCGACATTTGGTTTGAGAATACTTGTAATGTACCATTTTGGCATTCTTGTAACCAGATAATCATATGAATTCTGGTGAAGTTCCAGTTAAAATTACTAATTATCCCTCTGTATTGATAACTTCCACTATAGAGTAAGCAAAACAGCCTCCGCTAGATACGCTTTAGTAGATAATGTTGGACCTATCACCAAGAAAGAAGGCGCGTTAAGGTTAATGCACATTACTTCAAATTTTATTTTGATTTATTCCGTTCTTTTTTGGATGAGCACTCAGCATTCGAAAAAACTGCTTAAAGGCGTCATAATATCAGTATTGCTATAACCAGACAGCTTCTTCATTCGGTTCTCTTATCCTCAAGCTTTTAGAATCAGAATCTCTCAACATCTCCAAAACATCTACAAGCCAGTACAAAGATCCTCACCTCGAATCGCAGAAATAAGCTTGAGTGGATATAATTTTATTGTTTTCTTTCTAAAACTGAACAATTTTTTTTTCTGACAGCTTTATGCTCCAATATGTTTTTGAGAACAATAAAAGAAATTTAAGAAATAATCAAAGAAGAAGTTAATTTGGTTTTTCTTCATTCATTACAGCATTATTAAATTAATTTTAATTTAGTTCGTGTTACGTTGAAAAATAAACAATTCTATATTTTCCAATGTAGAGAATTAGTAAAAATAAAAGCGATAAAATCAGTAGGTACTCAAGTTGTTTGCAGTAATTGTTGTTGATAGATCACTGAATTACAAATGTGATTTTATCAGATACACACGCATTTTTCTAGAACACGTAACCGTTATCGCAAATAATATGACATTTTAGAATGATTTTCTAGTTTGTGTAGCTAGTATATAATGAAGCATCCCACAAGCAACTGATCTATGTATGACTAGATGACCTTCGGTGTATTTAAAACATGTGATAGTAACATCCTCAGAGATATGATCGAATTCGGAATATTTTGGTAGATACTAATAATTGAGATTATAAGTGACAATATTGTAACCAACTTGAGTGCATGTGAACCTTTTTATTTTCCTGATTTCTTTGGAAAATCAAAAGAAAATATTAAAGTTGATAAGATATAATTGATAGCGTGTAAAGTCTGTTTCCAAAGAAACATTCTAAATTTTACTTGTCACGAAAGGATATGACCGCAATACATCATAGGTTTCAAAGAAACTAACATTCGTTCAGTTCAGCTGTTTATTGTTACTTCGAAACGTGCCACGTAGGATTTATAGTCTTAAACCACGACTGCATCGGAGAGACACAAACGTTTAAGAGTTTTTCGCCGATAGCGACGGAAACATGTACTTACGCTGAAAAGCGCCTGGTTCCCGGTACGTGCTGCAGGCGTCCCTTGGGAGAGCTCCACTGCCTCTTGATGGATAGGGCTTGTCTTTAAGACTCAATTTAAATGCATTCCTTAACTCCATTGCTGCGGGAGTACAGGGCTAAGATAGGTCTTTATTGAGAGCACTTGCTTGAAATTAAGTCTTCAGATAATCAACGTTTTTATAGATATATATTTTACTAACGCTGTCAGGAGTGTAATTAATTTGCTGGGCTCGCTACAAATTAGTGTTTAGACGCCTTCGGTCCTTCGGATATTTCGTGCAGACTTGTATAACGAAAACTGAATATAAAGATGTCGGAGGTTATTTGCGCAGCGGGATTTTTCCATTTCTGAAAACTTAATTAATATGCTCTGCAGATACGCGGAAAACACCGGCTCTCCTGCACAAAAACGTCTAAGTATCCGCTCTTCAAGTCTTCGCGAGCATTATAAATGTTATATTTACATTTAAATAGGTGATTTGTATATTATTCTTGAGGATCTTTTTGTTTAGAATATCTTCTGTACAGTTTTATTTACATTTCGTACAAAATTTTAATTTTTAGTTAATCTATTTATGTCAGGCATTACAGGGGTCATTTTGGCAACAGATTTTATATGTTTTGTGTTTTCTCCAACAATATCTCTTCATCCATTATAAATATTACTTAACAAATATTTAAAATAATTGGCGCCAATTTGGAAATAAATACAAAATTGAAATTTAATTGCATTTAATTTGGAATCGATTGTACATAATATGTATTTATTATTTCCTTGAAGCGAGTGTATTACTAAGATCTTCAAAATCAGGAAACCACCTAGTAAAACACAATTCAGTACTTAGAGTAGATCAAATGAAACGTCTCGCGGGACCGCAAAAATGTTTCTGCATAAAATGTAATAAAATAAAAATAATGATAAGATAAGAATAAATCTACGTTGGATAATAATTTTCTTGATGAAAATAACACGTGGAAAAAAATATTATTGAAGGAAACAACTTTCAAAATCAAAGCTAATAATACTTATTTTGATTGTGAAATGTCAGAATTATCTACTGAATCTGTCATAAAAATAGAAAAAAACTAATTGTAGTATTCTGTACTGAAAGTACTAATAGTTTGTGAGAACTAAAGTCAAGCGCACTTAATGCTGGCTAAAAACTTACTATATCTGCAGAAAAATTATAGAAAATTGTTTATCATTCGTTTGAGTGGTTGATAACAGGAATACCAAAAATAGAAAACAAAGCTCTCACTGAAAACTTTTAAATTTTTTATTACACTATTTAGAACACTAGAACAAAAAAAGGGAGGCAATGGAAAGTACGTAGTGTTAAGAAAGAGAAGGCACAACTGGCGACAAGGATGGTGGAAGAAGGGCTAGTTCAATTACCAAATTGCTAAATTAGATTAATGAACTTGAATGAATCAAGACTAACCCATGTGCTAGCTTGAGCATTCAGTTCTAGCCGGTACAAGATTTTCAAGAAATATTTCTACAACGATCAGAAGAATTTATAAGCAGGTTTATGAGAAGTTGATAAATTTTTTCGGTTGTGTTTTCCTCCAGAGGGAGGCCATTTCCTTTGCTTCCCAGTCTTAAAGATACTTCTTGAACTGGCGTCTTGAAGCGCCAAAAAAGGGCACTGGTTCAATGAACTGCATGCTTATGCACATTTCTTTAAGAATTATCAAAACACTTTTCAGGATTAACTATTTGGTTCCTTATCAAAAATTCTCACTTACTCCAAATAGTTGGAACACCAACGCATGTGCTAGTTGAACATGCGGTTCTAGCCGGTAGAAGATTTCAAGAAATATTTTTACAACGATTTAAAGAATTTATGAGCAGGCTCATGAAGAGTTGATAATTTTTTTCGGTTATGTTTTCCTCCAGAGAGAGACGATTTCCTTTGCTTCCCAGTCTTACAGATACTTCTTGAACTGGCGTTTTGAAACGCCAAAGAAGGGTACTTGTCCAATGGCCTGTATGTTAGTGCACATTTCTTTAAGAATTTTTAAATACTTTTCGGTATTAACTATTTGGTTCTTTATCAAACAATTCTTACTTACTCCAAATAGATTGGACACCAACCCATGTGCTAGCTTGAACATGCAGTTCTAACCAGTGGGTGGAAGATTTTTGAAACATATTTCTACCACGATTTGAAGAATTTATGAGTAGTTGATAAATTTTTTCGATTATGTTTGTTCGTGTATTTTCCTCCAAAGGAAGGCTTCGCAGACTTAAAGATTCTTCATAAACTGGAATTTTGAAACCCCAATAAAGGGTACTGCTCCAATGAATTGCGTGTCAGTGCACGTTTCTTTAAGAATTTTGAAATACTTTTCAGTATTAACTGATTTTTTATAAAACAATTCACATTTATTCCAAATGGATGGGACACCAACCCATGTGCTAGCTTGAACATTCAGCTCTAGCCTGTGGAAGATTTTCAAAACATACATATTTCTACCATGATTTGAAGAATTTATGAGCAGGCTCCTGAGGAGTTGATAAATTTCTTCGGTTATGTTTTCCTCCAGAGGGAGGCCATTTCCATTGCTTCCCAGTCTTAAAGATACTTCTTGAGCTGGCGTCTTGAAGCGCTAAAGAAGGGCACTGGTCCAATGAAGTGCATGTTAGTGCACATTTCTTTAAGAATTGGACGATTTGAAGAATTTATGAGCAGACTCATGAGTAGTTGATAAATTTCTGCGATGGTGTTTGTTCGGCTGTTTTCCTCCAGAGGAAGGCCAATTCCCAGTTTTGAAGATTCTTGAACTGACTTGTACTGGCGTTTTGAAAGGCCAAAAAGGGTTCTGGTCCAATGAATTGCGTGTCAGTGCCCTGATTTGCAAGTATATCCGTCACGTAATTTGCTTTGGTATTCGTGTGCCGTGAAACTTAAATCACTCTTTAGTTGTCTACCAAACAAAATGCATTTATTCCAAACGTATTTATTTCAGGTACCCACAAATATCGGTTTTGCAGATTGTAAACTCGCTGCAGAACTGCTTAGGCATATAAATATTTTGAATTGAACTCATGTACAGTTCGTTAATTTGACAGATGGCCAAAATAATTTCATTTGCATAATTTTTCGTTTTGGAATTAATTTTAACACCATTTGTTTTTCCTTTGACAGAATATCTTCTTCTCAATTACATTTTCCGTCTCCTTCCATGTGTTTCTTGATTGGTATTGATTAGCTCAATAAAGGATGCTTAGCTTCAGGTATAGAAAATGTTTAAGTAAGGATACGTATTTTCAAAATTCAACTTTCCATGGTTTGCATGGTTTGCAAAAATTGTAGGTTCAAAAAAAGTTTTTTGGCAACATCTGACATGATTGCATTTATATGCAAAATAACAATATCTGTGGAACGTCAGTAACTCAAGTAAACTCCAAGCTAATTCCTTACAGGATAATTACATACTTAAAAAAACGACAGATCTCAATGACTCTAATAGGTAGGCTAGACTTGATATATCTTTGATTGCTGAGTTTTGATTGCTGTTAATATTGGAAGACCAATCAAACTACTTGACTACTACGATTATTATAAGATGCCATATTTCCAAGTTTTAATAGAATTAGCAATTTGTTTACCAAACATATCAGAATATATCCAAAGCAATGAACATAATAATAATTTTACGGGCCTAAAATTCAAACTACTAGTGGAACTTGAACTGGAAATGTGAATTTCTGATGAGTCTTCTCAAAAATGGTTTCCAACTACTACTACACTAATACTATAAGCACTTCATAGGTATTTCGGCAACTAATTTGTCATCTTCAGGATTAGAACTAGAACAGTATTAGATTAGATTAGATTAGGATTAGGGTGGCCTCAAAGACCTTTTTCACCGCGACCTTTCCAGATCTATTGTGATCCCACTTAATCCCAGAACGCGCCCTCTAACTTTATGAAGTTAACGTCTTTGGGAGCGGCTTCTTAATGTATGTGCACTATGTGCTGTGGGGTTCTCTATGCCCAGTACTGGAAACCTCGCCAGGTTCTCGCAATAGCACAGCGCATGAACTAGAGTTTGGGGAAATCTTGAATCCACAATGACCGATCAGCAAAACTACAATTTATTATTTTGGTAGTTTTCCTGTCTTTACCCAGCAGGTCTCTAGCGAATTCAGGCTTCTGTTCCTCTACGAACTCTTTTGCCCGTCTTTGTCCTGGTGATATGCCGCCCTTCCTTGGACTGGTTGAGTATCCATTCGTCGATGAACTTTCTGATTTGGGATTTGGTGGTGCCGAAGAATGGGCCAGGCCAGACGAAAGACCTTGACGAACCTTACCTGACCAGATCGTCTGCTGCCTCATTTCCGAGGACACAGTATAGTTAGTAGTAGAAATTGCTCGTATTCTTCACTGAGGACTGCTAGGTAGCTAACATTAAGACTGTTCCATTTCTACCATATTACTACGCTGCTACTACTACTACTACGCTGAGGCCAAGAGTATGGCGTATTGTGGATTTCAAATCTGCAAGAAATATACTAATATGTGCAGTTTATATTTTGGAATTGGCTAAACTCAGTGTTTATTTGAAGATATGCATTTATATCCCTTGTTAGAAAATATATTCTTATTTTTAAAACGACTTCTTCAATCTATGTAGCAAGAATATTTCCACACTTTTTCTGCTTCCACAACAATAGTATCATACAGTAATACTATTAAGATATTCTACTTAGTATTCCGAGCAGTTAAGTGTATAACTGCTGGAGGGTTAGACAAAAGCAATAGCAGGAGCTGAAAATCTCTATCTAAAAAGCACAGCCGTCAAAGATAATATTCAACTCTTATTTGTTTCGACGTCGAAATTTCCCTCATAACAGTGAAATAAACGTTTACGGTCCAAAAATAAATTTACATATCTAAAATGAACATCTCATTTACAAGTAAAGGAGCGAACAAATAGCGTCGGTAGACAAGAGAGGCGAACGGTGTAAGACATCAGTCAAATTTCAAGGTCCTAAACGCGATGTGATGCAAGAGGACGGCATCGGCACGCGGATACCGCGTAATCTTCATGAGAAAAAGGTAGAATGCTGCGCGCCTTCGGTGGATCGATCCTGGCTGCGGTGGCCCTTTAAGATTGTCATTCCTAAACTACAGAAACGTGATATATCTGAGAAAATCTGCCAGTTCGGAAACGCTTTATCCCGAATTCCGCGTTACGGTGCGCTGGTCTTCTTTAGTATTCCAAACATTGACTTCGCTCATATATCAAATACCATTTCTTATGCATTTGCCATATTTATAAGGTAATATTACCATTTTTTAATACCGTGCTACTTTCCAGTGGAAAATTCGTAATAGCGTTCTATCCAAGTTTGAGATCGAATTTTTTTTGTGGGATGGTGGAGACAATTCCAACGCAATGAACGGCGGAATGACGTAACTTCTAGTCCTCGAACATATGATGAGTGTTTCTTTAAGGGAACAGGAGGAATATTGTCTTTTCTATCCGGCGATATAAAAGAGCGGTTCAAGTGGTACAGCAATTGATTATGCACAAGTGCTTGCGTAGCGCATGAGAAACATTCCAAATAATTCGAACGATAAACGTCTGCGGGATATTGTTTTAGGTTTCTTTACGGTCCTCGTCCTTTTACCATACATGTCTAGAGCAATTTAGATGAAAGCGGCTGGATACCAATTTAAATTTCTGCATCTAGATTCTTATGAAATAAAAATAGAAAGCAATCGTATGTCGTCATGGCCTATTAGCAAAGAACATCTTTATGATCCAATACAATAACATCATCATCAAGTTTTCGAAGACTCCTAGGGTAGAAGCACCGGCTGTGGCCACCTTAAGGAATTTTTACAATTTGATTCGTCCTAAATTTTACTCAATTAATACTAGAACTAACATTTTTTTTTTCGTGGCATTTTTCATTCTAAATCTATTTCTAATGTACATGGAGGTGCTTCGAATGCAGAAAATAAATATGTTATGTGAAA
Source organism: Popillia japonica (assembly GCA_004785975.1). Classification (NCBI taxonomy): domain Eukaryota; kingdom Metazoa; phylum Arthropoda; class Insecta; order Coleoptera; family Scarabaeidae; genus Popillia; species Popillia japonica. The sequence goes on from SMLS01050737.1 coordinate 9,338, forward strand.
AGACAATTTATCCCAGTTGTGGCCACTTTGCGCCAGTTGTGGCCAGATAATGTAGGTACCATTTTTGGCCACACGGGGAACATTTGTTTATATCATCTTTAGAGATTTTAGAAATATTGGGCAATTTGAAGTATTTTTTAATGCAATAAAATAAAAAAGTATATTAATATTAGTTTAATATAAACAAATACAAAAAAATCGATTTTAAAAAATGCATAACATATTTAAAGAACTTTTCTTTGACGATTTTTCAGTTCAGGTACAGAATACATCCCACTTGAGTTGATTTGTTTAAGTTTATTAACTCTCATTACAATGTCACTTAATTTGTACCAAAACAAATCATTTTTGTCTGGCCAATTTTCACAATTTATAATAATAATTTGTAATAAATTTATCATAAAATGTATCATAATAATAATGCTCCTTACATCGATGTATTTTTTTGTCAAGCTCTAACAATTCTATTCAAGGACTAGGGAAAAACATGCCAAAGAAACGTAGTCAAGAGCTTAACTATCAGGAAAATAAGATAAGTAAAAAAATGGTATACTGTCTCATCTTAAGTTAATGAAGGACTCCGTTTGAATTTTTTATCATGTTAATCTTTGAAGCAGCTGACTTAATAACAGATAATCTAAATGTGTTGGAAGTGTTTTATAAAGATAACTAGGATATGGCCACAATTGGATTTTGGTTGTACCATTTCTGGCCATACGTAGGCTACAACTAGGACAGTATATAAAGTAAGTTGTACCCTTTGTGGCCACACTACTCATAATTTATATACCCATAACCTGATTAACTTTCAAGAAATTAAGGAAATTAATTAAAAATATGCCCCTGCGGTATAATATTCATAATAATCGTACAAAATTAGGAGCTAGAGCAATATATTTTTTGTAATTAAGCAAATCCTTACATAGATATCCTTAACACATGGACTAAGAAAACGGTTGCAGCTAAACACGCTTCTATTTACAGGCCTAGCTAATGACTGCGTCATCTGCGAATTATTTCTATAGCAGATGGCGCTGAATATATTGGTTTATGAAGCTATGAATGGGTAATGATACCGTTGACACGAAAACCTTTAATTTTTAAGAATTGTTATAAAGTGGCCACATTTGGGTCAATGGCCACAAACGGTGCTTCTACCCTACTGCTCTTCTCTTGCTATAGAGTTGTCAACAATTTCAGAATCAGCTTATCCAACTGCAACAGCTATTTTGAACATTACAACAGATTACAGCATAGCTTTGCTGTATGATATCCAATCATCAATTTTCGTTATTTTTCAGTCTAATTTCCTCTTTCTTTCTCTAAACTCTCTAGTCAACCCCAAAACGCTTTGCTATTTCAAATCCCTTCCCCAAATTCCTCTTTCTTACATGCATTGTCTGTGTTCGGGTTGTCAAAATAAGTCGCAAACTCGAAGATATGAGATCCAACATGCCTGTCGTGTAACATTTTGAAACAAACTGCCTCGCAGATGTTCCTAGTTCCTAATTTCAAACTAACAACGATGAACAAACACGCGCAAACGTTGAAAACACCTCAGAGGCGCGCCACAGGAAATAGTTTTTCTTTGCGCTAAACGAACTTCAAGAATCTGGTAAAATGAACAATTTTCAAACATTTGTAAAATAGCTTAGAGTTGGAATTTTTTCTGTGCTAACTTAAAATTTTCTTATCTCTCCGGTGGAAGCACCAGTAGTCCTACCAGAGAGGTAAAAGGGCCACCAAGCAAAAATTTAAGCCCGCATCTTCTTTCGATATTCAAATTTTAGATGTTGTTTTAGGTTGGTTTAGTTCTTCTGATTGATCATAAAATACTTGAAGAAACCGATATATCTTGAAATACTGTTTTTAAAAATGTACCTTTTGAGATTATTTCAAGTCGTTCTGATCATGTTACCAGAATTATTAATCTTTCCCATGTGATCAACTAAATATGTTCTAGAAAAACCAGATTTAGCAGCCCTTATCCTCTCTTGGTAAGCTCGAACTAATGATAGTTATTACAGGATGTATTGGACATTACTCTCCCCCATGGTTTGTACTAAACTTAAATATTGTAAGTAATCGTTCAATATTGGCAAAATGAAATACAATTTCTTGATTAGTTATAGCTATTTTAATATCTACCAAAATACAAAACTGTTTCCTAGTTAAACAAGTCTGTATTTCTTTGGAATATTTTTTTCTATGTTGGTTTTATTTATGATTTGATTGTTGTTGATTTGTTCTATTGTATGGCTTGAATTTGAGCTCCCACTATCAATAA
>SMLS01050739.1:0-11913 GCA_004785975.1 Popillia japonica
TCTTTATTCTCCACAGTTTGACATACTTTATTACTTTTAATATGTAATGTAATTCTCCTAAAGTACTACGTTCGAGCTTTTGATGGCTAGTAGCTAAAAGTAGTTCACGCATCAGAATTAGTTATCTTAAGCTATGTAACAGAATAAAAAGAATGTGTTATTCTACCTCTTCTTTAAAGCCTGTATTTCACTTTTATAGACTTATTGTTAGATCTCTTAGTTTTTTCTTCCAATGCAAAGCGGGTAGTCTATTTGAACAATGCCCTAATATAACAGTCGACATGATTTTTGCCTCAGAAGTACTAACAGTTTCAGTTAATTCATGTTACGCATGCTTTCAGACATACATTCCTCAAAGTTTGAATTTCTTAGTAATTAGATCAGTATAATAGTATTTTCGATTAGTAAAACGGTACATTTACTGTAAGCCGCATAGACATAGTACATACACATACATACATATATGAAACTATCTAGACATAATGTAACATAATGGTTCTCTCTTTAGCTAAAAGCCGTTCGTTAATTGACGAAATTACATTGGAAACAATTTCTAACAAAGTTATGTTACCCTCGTTATCCTTTTGGAAAATGTGATAGGTAGACTCTATTGGGACGTAGAGCAATGAGCACGAAAATAGTATATTACGTATTGATATTCCATTCAAAATTAGATTAAAGTTACTAAATCCAGGTTTTTGAAATGGGTTCGGTACTATCGTTTTCAATTTAAATAAAAGGTTTTGTGTTAAAGCCGGCTTAATTACTCTGGATAAGTTCATCAGCATAGTAATCTTTGTTGTATATTATCGATGGATTGTACCTATTCTCGCAGTTTTTATAACAGTTTATACTGATTTACCAAGCAAACTTAAACTGTTACAATACATGGTCTACGAGCTGTTGTCAACATTATCACTAAATAGTTTGCATTTAACGTTGAGGAAATGAGCGGTTGGTTAAGATCCTATAACTTAGTACAATAATATAAATGTTTACAAAAAATTACCAATGCTTTTTGCCACAGCTGCTGCGAAACATCATTATGAAGCTCGACACAAGCTTCTCCCTGCTTAATAACACGTATAACACTGATTTTGTGATCATAAATAATTTTGTCAGTTTTATGTTATCGCCATATTGAATTTTTGCAATTTTTTTGCAATTATCCTAATATGCGCACAGACAGGCACTCCGATGTAATAAAAACTATATCGGAAATCATAATTTATTATCTGTTCCGTGGTACTCAAAGCAGTAACTGCTTTTCCAGTAGATTGCGTGTCAAAACCAGGGCGCTCTTATACGCGATAAAAATTAAGTTCGTTCCGTGATAGCCCTTTTTTGCAACCTATTACACGTTTTAAAAATTCAAAGTCACATCAATCACCCTTGAAAAGGAAGGTATATGACGCCCTGAAAAATTACATAATGAGTGAGAGATCTCTTCTTCACAAAATTATTAAATAGATCTTTATTACCCGGGAAAGCTACTTTACTTCATAATGTACTTTAAGTAATCATCACGATAAAGAGAGAACCATTGCATAAAATATACGAATTACAATACGCTTTGTACATATATTTTAGCATTTATTATGTATCTTGTGATTTTAGACGGAGCTGAAATCAGGAGAACCGGGAAAAACTTCATTAAAGAGAATCGATGATGTAGGCTGGCGATTGATTAAAATGGTTCCGGCTTTACGAATTCTTTGGAAAAATACTATTTTGATGAAGCAACAGGTAGCTAGAAATAAAGGTGATCCACTAACTCTTGATAATGACAACGATTCGTTGCCTCCTGTAGTTCCAACACTTACAACAGATAACTTTGATCCATCGGTAATAATAAAAGATGAATTTACGCCACACAACCAAGAACTAACAGTGGAGGAAATTCCTGATATGAATGGGTTAGCAAACGAGCCACATGAATCTCCAAATTTTCACAATTATGCAATTCCAAGGAATGAAACAGCTGAAGAAGCAACGGACAACGCCGACATTAATTTTACGTGTCCTGACGATTTCTCCAATTTTATGAGCGCAATGGATAAAGAATTAAAGAAGAAGGAATTAGAAAAGTTAGACTTAGACATACAAATGAAAAAATTAGAATTGGAATTCATGAAAGGAAAATTAAAAGAACAAGAGATGAGTATAAAGTTTCAGCAACTGGAATACGAAATTAAGTGTCGTGAATTGGATAAGTGTTTAAGCGATAGAAGGAATGTGTGAAATAGTTATCGTGTATTCAGTAACAATGTTATGTAAATCTTCAATACAATGTTAAATATTATATATCCTGAAAATGTCTAGGTTGGACAGTATTTGTTTATTAATTTTTATAGAATCTATTCTGTATCATAAGTTTGGGTAAGTACAAAATAAAACCTAAACTCTTGATGCAGCCAATAAAGAATGTTTTACTACTTGAATTGTGTGTGCTTTGATTAGATATCATGTACAGTATCTATTGGAAACCGTGGCAGGAACTTATTGGTAACTTTAATGATGTTAAATTACAATCGAGTATTTTTTTAATAGATACATTCAAAGCATACATTCTTTTTTAGTTTTATGTTGGCACTATCACAAGAATGCAATTAATGACATACTCTAGTATGTAACCCCAAAAACACCAATATCTAATTAACAACTGTTTCAGACACATTTTTAATCAGTGATTGTGTTGTCAAGTAAACGTTTTGTTGCTTTACTTTTTAGTTAAGGTATCCTATACAGCAAAAAAAAACTATCTATAACTCGATTGCCATTTGATGTATGTAGAGTAATCTGCAAGATGATGCAGTGGGATTTCTTCTGCATTTCCATAGCTTGTACACACGCGAGAGTTCACTAGGCCCATGTGATGGTATTAATTGAGTGTGCAGTAAACAGTTAAGATTGTAGAGGTATTCTTCATTTGGATGGATCCCGAGGGATTTGCAGTGTCTCATAGTGACAACTCCCTTCCAATATGAGTTAATAAAGCTTTCCACCCCAGTATTGCGTCGGAATAATATTTGAAAGTTTAAAGTTCTACCAATTCCCATACCTATACCCATACCATACCAATTGGCCCACCCACTCCAAAAGAAATATTACACACATACTCTTCTAGGCTAGTGGAAGACATTTCTGGTGCTCCAGTGGTTGTCACAGGGTGTCAAATGAATAGTGTCGGAAAAAATATACAGTATAAAACTAATGTCACAAGAAAGGTACCTAAATTAATAGTTACCAAATTTTATTAAATAAATTTTGTTGAATCCGGGCCTGACATGTGAATACAAGGAAAAAGCGACGCTGCACAAATTTCTAAAAAATATCTGTTAATGTCTAACAGATATTTTTTATCAACTTGAATGATATGTAAATAAATGCTTATTGTACTCTATAAATGCATTTGTTTAAGAAGCAGCTTTGCTGCTCTATGAATTGCGCATGTGGTCTTTTCAGAAATTTTCTACTTATAACAAGGTCACACATTTACTACAGGTTTTATTCATTTCGACCTGTTTTTTTTTGCGTAGGAATCAGGTGTTTTTGTTTTTTTCATTGCAGAAACCTCTTTTATTTTCATAGACTATTCAGTAGGCACCCTGTATTTTGCAAAAACTCCGAAGCTTTGAGTCTGGTTATATCATATGTATACAAGTATATGAATATGATAAATTCGTTATATATTATTACACAAATATACATATGTACATACGTACATTTACATAGTGTCATATGTAACATTTAGCAGTTTCAGTAGCAGTAGCAAAAGATAGTTTTTTCGTAGTAGATTTGGTTATCAGTAAGGTATGTAGACCTAGTCATTGATTACTAATACAGAGAACAAATACAGACTTTGTGTTAATTTATAGCAAGATAAATATGTATATGGACTACAATATAATTATATTTCGTGCCGTTATTTATACCTCGAAAACTTTAATTGTAATGAATATAAACACGGTCTCGCCAATTAATCAGATTATCACAGAAAGATGAAAAAGCTCATCTTCTAATAGCACAAGAAATTTTCCGAGAACGTAATAACGTTCTTTCTTATCCTAGTCTATTACTGCAACATTAAAGCTACTGTCTTAATGAGGTAATATCTCAGCAAGACAGATTAACACTGCTACGCTGAAAAAGGTTCTAAGCGCCTGGTAATGACAACAGAATCAAGTATAGATCTCATAAAAGACATCTGCTAAATGTGCATCCAGTCCCAAGCAGCGACGCTTAAAAGCTAGGTACATATACTATCAATACACAAATCTTATCACATAACCTTTTTCATTAAGATAAAAACTAGACAGAAAACTATTTACTCGAACGCCATCGTTGATGTAGGTTATTTGAATGTCAGTTTTACCTTCGCTACAATGATTTACTTACTATTTGCTTCATTCACATCAACATTACAAGTTATTAAAGCAAATGCTGTTAGTATCTACACGTATTAACAATGGATAATACAAACATGAAAGCGCGATATTCAGATAATGATAATATACGCAAAAATATACATACTCTACTTTTCTGTATTTTATGTAGGTATGTAATAAAATACAGAATAGTAGAGAGCTTTCGGAATAAGTAAATGGATAGATATATGTACATATGTACCTACTACACAGTACCATGTCGGTTACATTTAATAGTCCCTACGTGCTACAACCTTACGTTGTCTTCGTTTATGATGTAAATTCTAAGCATTGTCGTAAATACCTTAAACTTACAGGTTTGTATAGATGGAAGGCGGTAGGTATGTTCTACAGTGCGAGCAAAAAAGATTGAAGAGTGTTGGTTCTATATTTGTGTCTAATTTTGTCAAAAAAAACTGCTAATTAGACCTTTAGCCATAATGCCTTTGAAGTTGCTGTCAAGTAGTGCATGTAATTTTTTTGTTTTGTATGTAGGTGATAGATTAAGTTGATTGTTCCTACGCCTATGTATACTTCATTTCACCGTATTCGGAATTAGCACGCTTTAATCTTTGTTGCTAGCATTATATATATTGTATACATACATATATGTAAATTTAGAAAATTAGGATAGGTGATTCGATTTTGCTTCGTCGTTCATGCTCGTTTCTGCTGCAAATAAATAGTGTTGCGCTTTCACATTAACCGAGTTATAGCACTTTCTTCTTGGCAGAACCAGAGATATGCCAGGCGTTAATCTCAAAATTTCGTATACGTTATATGTTTGTCTTTATTCGTACCGGTAATGAAAAAAAGTGCTTTTATATTAACTGACCAATAGCAGCCCCAGACACATGTTAGCCCGCCACTGTTGAATTTCAAATTTTCTTCTTTTCTTTTTGGAGAGTCCATACATAAATATGTAGATAGATCTGCCGCGGCCCTGAATTGCAATTATTTTATGATATTAGAACTTATATATATATTATTAGAGAACAAAAACATTAGAGAACAAAAACATCAAGCACTCAAGTGTGAAACTCCCCAAACGTATACATGATGACATTTAGTGTATGCTATACTGAAATTTGACAACATTCTTGTTACTATGGACTTTTTACAGTGCAATTAGACTACTGTCCAAATCAACCTGACTTCTATAGCATCTAGTAGGTGATTTCACGAATCAGATAAAACCATGGGCAATGATTTGCAAACAGCGGCAATATTTCCTATGTTAGAAATCGATACTGTAGGTTTTCATGTAGAGTTTGCACGTAACTGCTAAAAATATAATACGTCGCGGCGAAAACGTGCATTGGTTTCAAATATCAAGATAATTTTCCTAGAAGGGCGGATTTGGTAATTCCTAATGGCCAACTTCCTAAATTTGTAACCAATACTGCGATTAATTCATCTGTATTTAATAAGATTTGATTAGGTATAATAATCGATTAGAAGTTGCAAGTAGGAATTTTCCAAACTACGATATATGTATAAAGCGTAGTAGCTAAAGGAAGATTTATTAGGCATCTGTCCCTGCGTACTGTTTATTGCTAAATCGTACACCGAAAAATGTCCAACTGATTTTGTATACTAGATATTCAATTAGCAGACGTGCAGACACTAGCAGTTGCGGTCTTTGTTTGTTCACTATTCCGGCAGGTATCTACTGCTGCACATTCTCACCTCTCTCAGTAATTTTTCATGGATCTTTTGATGTAAGTATGTTTCACGAAAAACTGAGATTATTTCAAGAATGAAAACAGGCAATTATTCTTAGCTTGTGACATTTACAGCCCAATTGAAATCATGCTTTTTGTCTTCAGAATCAAACCAAATTTTTTTCCTTTAGAAGGTTTCAGCGTTTTCAGGCGTATTGTAAAGAGCAATATTGTTGTTTTCTGCTTCTTGTCTATTTGTATATTCTGCTAGTCATATATTTGCTGCGTTGATGATTATTCATTGCGTTCTTCATGATTTCCTGTGATTTCTGTGTTCATTTGAGATGGGAGCGTGTAATTGTCGCCAAAACTTGAATATTGCCGGAGTTTATGAGATAGTGGCTATCTAAAAGTATGTATTTGGCTGTTACACATCTTTTACTACATTGAGATGAAGCGCCTTGTCGATGTTCTTTAACTTCCATACTGGATGATCCTACCTAACCGACCAATGTAACTTCTCCCACAATGGCATTCTAGTTCAAATACCCATTTAGTGAGTAGATTAAGCAGTTGATCTTTATTTGGTCAAACTAACTGCTTGAAATCTTAAGAATAGAAGAATAGTGCAATAGTGTAATTACCATATACTTATTGTATCTAGTAACATAAAGCCAAACTGACAACATGATCGTTATTTCGTCAAATGGACAAGAAACGGTATATCATCACATACAGTATCTGCACAGGTTGCACTCGACCTTATATTTCGTGGCGAAAATGAGAAGTGTCCGTATCTATTCTTTCTATTCGCCACAACATGTATCACGCCAGTAAACGATACCTATATGGAAGTTACATTACCATCCACAACAAAGACAACTCGTACAAATATGTTGCTAAGAAGAAAATCACCTTAGATGCAAACGCACATAACCAAAGCAAATAAACGACTATAAAACTAAGGACATACTTTAAAGACGAAAAAAGGGAAAGGATGAAGATAATAAAAAAGCAAAAATATGCATTGTGGTGTTTAAAGAAATCAGAGAAAAACATTACACGGCTCATTTCACAAGGGGATCACCAAAGTTGTCCGACACGGATTTCAATGAATCTCAACTATGTTATAGAGCATACCGGCCCGCGAGACATTTTGAAAAACCCAATTAGAAAAATATTACACTACTTACGCATACTCACTCCAAATGACGAAGATCGAGTGATATGGGGTTTGTCGCTTGCTCCTGCGGAATCAAGTGAGCGAGCAAGCCAACTGGCGGCGATCATGAAAGAGTGAGGCAGCAAGCATCAAAGCCTTTGATGTTTTCCGCTTCACTGCCTGTACAACAAATGATTATTGCTTCTCAATTGTTCTACACTAAACGATTCTAGATCATTCCTTCATTTTGCCCATATAAGCGGGTGGATGGCCCGAACTTTAGTCCAGTTCTATTTGAGCTACCAAGGTGATAACTTCGACTAGCGATATCCTAGCGAACTGCTAGTGCTTTGCTTTGTGACTTTGTGTGCATATTGAGTGTTTACTAATTATGTTTTTTATTAAGTTTATCGAACGAAAAATAAAGTAACATGATGTCTGGTGGAAAGAAATGAAAAGTAGATGCAGAGGGTCGCCAGTTTCAAGAAAAATGGACTGAAGAGTTCTCTTTTATCTTGCACAATGGTAAGCCTATGTGTTTGCTCTGTAATGAATCCATTTCAGTGATGAAAGAAGTCAATATAAAGAGGAATTACTCAACTAAGCATCCTATGCTGCTCTCACTGACAGAACAAATAGGAAAAGACAAAATCCAGAAGCTTACCGCAAATTTGGAAGAACAGCAGCAAATGTTTCCTAAACAAAGAACACAACTTCATAATGTTATGAAAGCTAGTTTTATAGTTAGTTCAAAATTGGCAAAGTCATTAAAACCATTTTCCGAAGGAGAATTTATCAAAGAGTGTAAGTACCTACATATGTATGCATAAATCTGGCGAAGTTATTGAGAAGTTTGCACGCCCCTTCGGTAAAGAAGCGATTTTCGATGACTCGCAGACAAGATAACAAATTTCATGATATTGATATCGGAAAAATATATAATTTAAAACGACATATGTACGACTCACAGCGTCATAAGAGCATTTGCAATAGTATGTATGTTCGTATTTTTTCGGTTTGTTGTTTCGGTTTATATAGCGCTCTAAAATGTTTGCAATGCATTTGTATGTCAATTTGAATTATAGGGATATTTTATGTATCCTATTCTGAATTAGCAAACTTTACAAAATAATTAAAAAATATGCAGATAAACTTGAAACCACGCCTGGCTTTCCACTGGCATAATTTACGTAGTATCAGTGTGATGAATGAGTGAAACCTTGAAGTTTTAAGGATTAACAACAAATTTGTGGTTTCGCAAATTTTCGCTTATCAGTTTTAAAATGGCAAGAGGCACATAAAATATGCAAAAAAGGCAGGTAATATGTAAAAATATGTAGAAATAACAATTTAAAATTTTATATAATATTTATCCTCTTTCTGCTGAATTTGCAGGCTTGTTAGTATGTGCATTTGAACATATGCTAATCGTGACACGATAAAGTCAAGGCAAAGATGTGTTATATTTATAGTAATCTGTGACCAGTTTGCTTATTTACATTTTGTATACGCTAAAACAACTAAGATGTACATATGTACATTGGTTGTCAGAATTTCTAATTTGAATAAATGTTGCACAAAAAACAGCTGCAACAATTTATACGTAATCCTCGTATAATAGGATTTTCACTGACATTTTTGGTTAACTTGAACCAATTATTTCCTTATAGTACCGTGTTGAATCAGTAACATCGAAAGCAAGGTTTATGGTTTGATTACCTTTAAGTAGAGATATACTATATCTTATTTAAAAAAAATATATGAAAAGAAAAGTACTGCATTTTATATAGCAAGTAAATTTCGTACACAAACATTTAAACCATTATAATCGTTAGTCTTCCAACTAGCAACTTCCATTTATACGAATCAAGTCTAGCTACTCTGTTGACAAAAAACGATCAGTCATTGTTGTATCCTTTCCTTTAAAGATCAATAATAAAATAATGGTTTATGTATTTACATTAATTTAGTTCGATTTTAAAGAAGATAAATCAAAAAAGATATACTTATACTTTTAGAGAGTAATAGAAAAGGTCATTTACTTTTTATTTATTTGTTAAATATTTTGTGTTATGAGCAACGTTTTCTGTTCTGCCAGATTACGTTGGCTTTTTAAACAGAATACCATATATTCTTACATTCTCTAATATGTATAATATAAGTAATATTTAATATTCCGTACTAAAATAAAGTACCTAGAAATTGAAGCATTGGAATTATTATAATTTCATATTGTATATTCTGCATGTTTTTTACTGTGTATTAAATTGAAGTCATACTTAGACAATTCCAAATAACTAATTATGATAATTGTTTATCTAAATTAGAAAATCTACCGACAAAAATAATAAATCTGCAATATCTGACATAAAATATACTAGGTTTCCTATTTCAAAAATAAAGGAAAAAAAAGTAATTGCATTATACAGACAAAATTAAACAACAGAAAATAGATAGGTACTAAAACTAACAGAGCAAATTGTAGTATAACTGACCTACGGAAAAATGTATGGAGCCCCTAAACATTGCTCAAGATTCTAAATGCTATACAGGAAAATTAAAAGCGAATGAGTATATGTACATATATAACTTTATTAACAATTTTAAAGATATTCTTTAATATTTTATGGGACCTCATTGTGCTTTGGTTACTGCACGAACTCTTTTGGAAATACTGTCTATAAGCTTCTTACACAAGCCGACGGAAATTTTTCTCCATTCTTCACAAAATTATCTCCTTTAATTATCTTTTTGGTTAACATTTGTAGACGGATACTCTCTGCTTTAGTATTGCCCACAAATTTGCTATTGGGGCTAAGTCGGGAGACTGAGAGGGCCATGGAAGTAGGTAAACATCATTAGTTGTGAACCACTCTATAGTCTTTTTCGCGGTGTGGCAATGAGCATTTTATGATAGGTTTTGTTTAGAATTAAGTTGCTCTGCACATATAGCACAATAAGTTAAAGAATTATATTTCAAATAATTTGATGGAATTTATTGTAGTATTTTAAAAATATTTCATTTGAATTCAATACGTGCTCCATAAATTTTTCTATAGCTGTACATAAAATTGGTCATTATAGACCACCGTCAGCAGCCTTATTCCAATTCATTTCGTCCAAATTTGAGGAACTCGTATTCAAAATTATGATTTCAATATATAATTATATGCATTTACAATTTCTATCCTGTTCCTTGCTTGTTAGCTGTGTAAAGTAAAAAACGTCTTGAAAACCCATTACTAGGCCATCTAATACTCGAACCAAAGGGCGAAAATGATTTTTTTAATTATCTGGTTGTGTAACGACATTTTATCTTACTTGCAGGTATTTCTTCATGTTCTTTCCAATTTTTACTTATTTTTTTTGAGATGGTGTACCAAAATGTTACACCAGCCTGGGACAGAAAGTGCTAACCTGCGCCAAGTGTAACATTTTTGTACAGCGCCATTAAATCTGTTTTCCATTTATTTCACATAATGAAAATCAGTTAGTATGGCTGCGAGTGCTACAAGAAATATGGAAAGACAGGTGTAGTAAGAAATGGAAAAAGGAAGTGGGCTTCTTTAGTGTGGAACATTTACGACACATGTGAAAACTTTCCTCATTATTGCAAGAGTTGCTTGAATCAAAACCATTAGTTATTTTATTTGTATTTTGTAATTCGCCTAGTTTTAGTGGAAAACATTTATTGTGTTTTTGTTTTATTGTGTGGTTTTTTAATGAAAGCACGTAAATGATTCAGTGTAATTATGTTTCTTTTACCTACAAACATTAATCGAATAGGTACCTGTTTTACTGTACAAAATGCCAAAGTTACATATATCAGTATGTAGTACTAGGCAAGGCAAATGATTTTCCCGTATAAAATCAAGTAAACGTGTAATAGTGTCGTTACACCTCATTTTTATACAAAGTTACAACAGGGAGCTTAACAACAAAGTAGATCACAGTGCGTCTTAATATGGAATTTTACCGCGATCCTGTTTTGATCTACTTCGGACCATTTCATAAGACGGGATCTAACTTATAAAATGGTTCCTATAATGCCCCCCCCCCCCCCACCGAATGGAGGTGCCACAAGATGAGGATCTAATAGCAAATGCAGACGATATAGCTGCATTGATCTAAATACCAGATCCTCAGCTGATGAAAAAAGTGATTAAATGGATAGAATAGAATAATGCTAGTGCTGGTAGACTGACCAACAGAAGAATTCGTAAAAATCCAAGATATCTTTCCGCAACCAGTCGCCGAGCAATAAGTTAATAATATGAGCTACAGTAATATGGAAGTAAGATTAGGGCTATTACTCAATTCATTTCCAAGAATTTCAAACAGAAATTATAGTTTCAATAAATAAAAATGTTATGGCATCATAACGTATCGACGCTGTGTTTTCCATCGATAAGTTCGATGTAATCTGGCGGATACTTGTCAAAATTACCAATTTGAAAAAGGTTCCTGCGTTCAATAGTATGTAGCAGCGTCACTGCGTTCGCTTTACTAAAATAAAAGTACGTGCTATTTATAAAATAAAGTACATAATTATTTAGAGAAGGTATATAACGGAAGCAATAAAACGACAAAAAGAATATAAAAACCTACTTGCCCGAGTTTTATTTTGAAGACGATAACAATTGTTTTTAAAAATTAATTT
>SMLS01050749.1:0-15053 GCA_004785975.1 Popillia japonica
AAAAAAAAAGAGAAACAATGCATCGCATGCACTTTACTAGTATAACCGGGTTATCCTTGCTACTGTTGCGCCTGGTTCATTTCTATTTTCAAATTAAATAAGCATGAGCACGATCCTTCGAATGCTACTACTACCCTTTTCGAGGACCGATCGATATATAACACACCTCGACTTTGCCCCTCTGTTGTCTCTCCCGTGACGACCTACAGGCTTTGCAGGCGCTTCTATTAACGTTCAACACAATATTCCTTTGTCTGCTCTTCTCGATAATTTTTTTTAGTTTATTTTCGTGACCGTTTATTTTTGATGCATCTTACGGAAGATTCACGTTAGTCGTGCAAGGAGGAAGACAATTCCGCACACCTGCATAGTTAGTAGCGTTTCCCACCTGTTTTTATAATGAGAAAGCGAAATAGAGTAAAACAAAACACAGAAATAATTAAATAATAGCGAAAAAGATCTAAAAACTGGATGTTCGCCACTAATGTAAGTGCCTTAATCATGAGAGAAAGATGGGTGACAGAAGTCAGAAGGGCATGCTAGCTGGACGTCTCAACCGCACTAGGAGGAAAAATACAATGACTTTTTTCTAATACTAAGACTGGCTTACAGGTTCCTATAACCTTCTTGTCTTCATTTTTGGGCTTCTCAAGTCGTGAACTGTTTTGATTCAAGTGAATACTTTATTGATGGCACAATTTTTGCTGATGTTCCCGCCCCGTCAAGTCCTCACGAGAGAGGTTGTCCGCGTAATCTCGCTCATCCAGCTTCCTTGGAGACCTACACCATGATAGGTTTTTTCCTCTCGTAAGAATGCGATATATCGTGGAGGCAGATGACCGAATGTCACCCAAACACTACGCGGTCTGAAGGGTCCAACACTACAGGCAAGAAGGTTGTAACACAACCTTAGTATTAGAAGAAGACCATCCTTTGCTACATCTCCCACGTCTTTAATTTTAAGATGCAGTTCTGTGAAATCCCATCCTACCACCCCGGAAGCAAGTATAGCTTTCCAAAGATGCTAAAATCTAATTCCTAATTCGATTTATACGATTCCTTATTTACGTGCGAATTACAAACATTCTAATCACACATTAGTATTCAACCAAGCACTAATCCAATTCGGAACTGCCCTCCCATCCCCACTTACATGTTCCTCACACTCCCACACATATTAAGCCTCATATATATGCAACCAGCATCGCTTACTATGATTAAATTCATCTATTAAAACTTTCTTAAAGAGTTAGCCGTGCGTCGTATATTTTTCATGGCGTTTCTCGCCTGTCCTGTTCGGTACGAAGTTTCTGTAGTTCCTAGTCGAACTATAACGTGAAGGTCCAAGCGAGTCCGGCTCAGAATTCTTCGGCAACTTTTCGACGGTTCCGTCGGGTCCCGGCACGCATACTAACGTGTGTCGTTCTCGCGTTTCCTGAAAAATTCAACTTCGAACGTCGGCCACAACTGCTGTTTCGCATATTTCCATCCACCCACCGCCCTGGTATTCTCCGACCGCCCACGGAGTTTCGCCAGTAACTGTAATGCCCCCTATTCCGCCGCTTGGAAAGTTTACCGTACGCGGAGGTGGCGGGTATATTAAAAGTTTCATGTGAATATTATCTTGAAACGTACTCTACGAATACTCCAGATAAAAGTATTGTACGTTGAAGAGGGAGGGATGGGGATGTTACGCTCGAAGTTGTTATTAGGGTTTAATAACATTCCACCGGGGGGGAAAAAAGAAGCCTACAAAACTGATTCAGATAGAAAAAAATCAAGTTAAAATTGCTACCCGGCTTTTAAAGCTACATAAATAAAAGCGTCCTATTGTCGTCGACTTGGCGGGAAGCGCGAGGTGGAGAGGTAGCATCCGGACAGGCTAGAGCGGAGGACATTCCGGCCGCATCTTCCGCTCATCCATTTTATCATCGGGGTATAACGCGACCGCCGACAAAAAGGAGCAAAAATTTTAATATTCCGTCATTGACGTCGCCGTTATCGTTCACCGATGGGCTTGCTAGCTTTTTGCTCCGCCATTAAGGAATGGGAAAAAAAGATGAAGGATCGGCTGGAGACAGGGATGGAAGAATGGGATAAATACCCTGCTGCCTTAACGTTTTACCCACCTGAACTCCGATGATCGGTTATATTCGGTAGGTATAGTACGGGACAAAATATATGCATATATCACTATAAATCTCCGGAAATACCGATTAACAAACAAAATAATACCACCTCTTCAAGTGTTTTTCCAAATACTGCATTCATCATGCTTAAAATTGTAATAAGGTTAACACTGTCAAATCTACGAGCGGCTTACCCTCAAAGACGTATTCTACTATACCGTACGATTTAGATTCCGCAATAAATTCCTAAACACAGAATTCAATCACCTACTAGCATACTATCATGGTCAATAGGGAATCCCCAGTAGCGCTCTATCAAGCTGGAAGATTTGGAAAACTTCGTACCAGTACTACGGTGGTACTTTTGGGGGTAGTACTAGTAGTGACTAACCTGATCATATTGGGCCGTCAAACTTCAAAATTTTTAAGAAATATTGCCATTACCACCACCTTTGCTAATGTTTTACCAAACTGTGCATTCATCATCAATTTAGAAAACACCGAAATTTCCAAATAAGCTAATAATTCTCGTCTAAACAAAAATCTCCCATCAGGTTATAAAAAAAATATCTAATAACATCCACGTGCCCGTTTACGAGTGGGTGATATAAAAGACCTAATCCCCACCCTCCCCGATATACCTACTATGGTTGCATAATTACTAGACTTTTATAGAGAGGTAAGGTTTCCTGATTAACGACGCTGTAAAGCTCAACTTTACACGCGTTAAAAATACATTAATTTCGCCTCTCTCTTACCAAAGACGCACGACGGCAACATTAAGGAAACCATTCCTCGCCGTGCCGGCAATAAAACTCGGGGAAAAGCGTGTCAAATGTAACGTACGAGAGAAAAAATAATAATAATAAAGTCCGAGGTATTGCGTAGATATGATATACTTTGAGAGGGTAATAATTATTTTACCTTTTCTTTTAATGGTTCGAGATTCGATTATGATAACGTGGTTATTGGCTATATTATTCTTGTGTTTTTCTTTGATATACGTTTTAGATGTCTTTAATGCACGTTTAAGATGGCTACGTTGATAATTTATCGCACGCAATTCGAGAACTTGTATACATATCTCATCTTCGCACTGTGAACACTTCATCTCTTTTGACAGCTGTCAAAGTTGTATCCGGTCAAAAACGCGTAATTTTGACAGTTTTTGGTGGATACCGTGTGGTGGGTAACATTGCAAGAAAGATCCCCGACAACGTCCTACACTAAGTACTACCCTACATACGATCACCCGCTCTTTACCTCTGCGACCACCGAGTTGTAAGTGTAATGCAAATACGGCGAAATGATTTATTCGAGAGCACCCTTCCTCGCCAGTCCACCCTTTACGGCATTCATTCCGGCATAATCCATTTATTCCGGCGACGTCATTGAATGCATTCAAACCCATCACCCGCCACTGCTACCACTCCGAAGTTACGGCGGACTACCCTCCGGGTAAGCGACATCAGTGGGCGAACTGCATTAGATTTACGATCGTAATTTGTTAAACATCAATCAATACGGACAGTGCAGGTCGGATAGATGGCTCCGGGTGTCGGTCGAACTCGAACTAACCGTCTAGAAATTCAGATAACGGTATATAGTTGTGCGGTAGCGGCAGATGAGAAATGACCTACGATTAGGCTTCTTCGTACGTAGCAGTCGGTGTAGCTCCGGCATTGCTAAAACGTTGATAACGGGTGGAGTGGAACTGTTACCGCACACGAGATAGCGTTATCTGTGGGTTGGTATAGCGTCATTTATTACGATGCCAATATCTGCGGGTAGTATTTACGGATACATCAATGTATGTGCGGATTCGAAACTGGCGTCGGTTATACAGGGTGGCGCAATACACAATAACTCCGCCTAACCGCATAATTCATATTTAATATTAATTGAGAGATTGTGATTTCAACAAAGCGAGTTCGTTCATGCAACCCGCGAGGGAATACCGATAAAAAATTTAAAATTCAATAACACACGTTTCACAAAGTATGTCTACATACACGGCGGACCGCAACGTAACGATCCAACTTCTCTCCGCTTTGGCGTTCTTCAATGGTAATCCCTTCCGAGAGCTTCTTTTCCAAGAAGAAGCGGAAGATTAAAGCGAGAACCCAGTGTCGGAGGAAAGGCCCGACGGGCGGGGGTCTATATTCGATGAGAATTATCAACCCTCTTACAGCGGTCGAGTGCTTAATAAGTTATGCACGTGACATTATTACACTCCTAACCGGGCAGGTCGGTTTCCGCTTCCCGTAAGATTAGGACTTTAAAATCGATGGCCGTAATTCCCCTGCTTTCTCCATTTCCTTCTCTATTTGTTGCTTATTCTAGATTTTTGCCAATTCAGGCTGGTTCCGGTTGTTTCGTTACGCTACCGGACGAAATCTATTGAAATTTTTCCGAGTAATGAGACTGATTTGGGCTGTAATCGCGTGTAATCTATTATGAACTAACTTCCCCCACCCTCCTCTACATAATATATTATTTAGATAAGAAATAAAGCGTAAATTACATACACAATAAAATAATCACTATACGCCTGTGCGTTTCACCGTATGGTGAACGTCAAAGTGATGGTTAATAGAGTGTTTGGCAAAACTTTGGTAGAGATACCTATTCTCGCTTATTTCTTCATTTTTTTTAATCGTCCTATAGATGTTTGGATGAGGCAAAGTACCGTATTCTACAATTTGAATTTATATTTGACAGCTGTCAAAATTTGGCGCTTTCAAGAACATCACGGATGCACCAACCTCAACTTGATTTCTTATTTACTAAAACGAGCCTACTTCTGTGGAGGAACTCACGTATCAGCCACGCCCGAGGGAGAGAGCTACTAATTTGAAGTTTTAAGTAGTCAGGTAACTCAACATGTCAAAACTTTATGAGGTCAAACGGTTTCGCCTCTAGCGTAGATTACGAAATAAATAAGAGATGTGAGACTGACATAATGATTTGATGAATCAACCACGCGACAGGTAAAACCCTTTAGATGCGAGAAGATTTTAAATATGCAAGTACATACCTCGATTGATCAACCACGCTAGAGGCTAAAATCTTCTGAAGCTAAAAGATTCTTGATACTAGCGTAGTTGAGGCGGCGGATGGGGACTTGCCAAAAGGTTATGATATCTTGATGTGTCAATCACGTCGTTGGCAAAAATTGTTTGACATGAGGTGTTTATGCACTATTCTTACTTCTGAAGAAGTCACTTATATTAGACACCTGCTTCGACACTATATACTACTGTACTGCTAGTACTGACATCAGATTAACAGAGATAGTCTTGCCCTACCACACTGGACTAGAGAGAAAAGTCACTGTTACATCATAATCATTGAGACCTACCACAACAATTCTCTCGCCACATTTTACAACCTCGCATTATCGCGTGCTCTTTGCACAAACATATCTTCGACATTAAACTTAATTAAAGGAGAACACAAAAGATATTTTGTCGAAACATGAATTCGACAATAACAACCCAAATTCCCTCTCTCTTTACCTCTCTGTCTACATTATGTACACACACATAAAGTGAGGGAGACGTATACGAATCCAGCGCTCCAGACCTTTTTATACGAAATTAACGGCGTTAGTTACACGATACGTGCATTATTGCCACCTCCACCCGCCCGCCGGTAGGGTGGTCGGAGCCCGACACAGGTTAGAGAGGGAATAGAGAGTGAACCGGTTCTCTTCGTCCAATTTTTCCCGTAACCAACGAGCTATTCAATTATGCATTATCGTTTCCCGTCGTCGCTCTTTTGTTCCTAGCGACGGCCGTGAGAGCGAGTTAGTTCCGGTTATTTAACGAAAACTGAAGGATAGCAGCGACGCGTGGAAATTTCGGTGCAGAATTGCGACGTCGTCGTCGTCATCGTGATCCTACCTTCTCTCCCCCACCAGTATTTTATCGTTCTTTCTCTTGACTGATCTACCTTTATGTTTGTAAAAACAATTGAGTTAACATTGAGAACCAGTTCTGGGGTTTGGGCCATCCAACTTGGCGTTTACAGTATTAGTATATTCGTTCGGATTCCGGCTCCGCTAGCAGGGAGATGCTTATTTCTTTTTACGACCAGCGGTACTAAAAATTTAAAACTCGAACGATCATCATCATCATCATACGAAGCCGAGGCTTCCTCCTACGGATATTAAACCTCTACATTCACCCCCGTTATTTTCTCGGGGAGGCAGGAACAGTAGCGACCCCTATATCTGTCTGGAATAAAAGTAATTACTCCCTGCTCTAAACTGCATCCGCTTTTGTTCTCCTTTATGTCGTTCCCGTTTTTATGGGGAAAAAGAAATATCTTTATATATATAAAATCCAGCATACCTTCCGCAAGCCAGGAGCGTCTCATCGCCAGGATATACGAGACAGTGGCGTAGGAATGAAATCAGGAATGAGGTAAGGCGGAAACGGAAGCGTCTAACATGGGAGGGCAAGCGAAAAAATCAGGATCCCCAAAACCGCTACGAGTTGGGGAAAAAAAGGAAGAAAGACAGAATACAATTCGTGTCGCTGACATATTTTCTCTCTTCTATATAAATTCTTTTCTTGTATTTTATCCGTAATAGATGGACGAGTACGACTACTAACGGAAAACGAGAAACCTTGCCCGGCTTGCTCGTTTCTTTTTTTTTCCCCTCTTCATTCTTTTCGTTACAGCGAAAATTGTGAATGTTTTCTCCTTCTCTTTCGTCGACGAGTTGGGTCAGACTCGGTTCCTGCTTCGCTTTTTATTTTTCCTTTTTTTTTCGAGGTAGTATTCTGTGTGTTTGTGTTGCTGTTGTATGCTCCGTTGAATTATGTGTATTTAAATCGGGGAAGTTCTTATTTTAAATTTCTTTCCATTTTTTTTTACCCTTGTTAAGCAGGGTAGGTCAGCGGAAATTGGTAACAAAGAAACGGAATTCTCTGTGTTTGTATTTTTGCTTTTTGTTAATAATTTTTGCGATCAAATCAGATTTAAGGTTATGTTTGGTTAGTGAGAGATTTTCGTTAGAAAGTTAGGTGTACTCGACCACATCACCAGCAAATATCTTCAAACCTAACTTGGAGAGGGCAGATGCTTAGAGGTAGCTAACATTGACCAAGTTGTAGTACCCCAACTGATTAGAACTGGTGGGGTCCTGGCCAGAAGCTCCCAATAGCACAGAACATGAACTGGTGATCCTTGCCACCATTCTTTGGATCCATTCGCTAATGGACTTTCTAATTTGGTGGTGCCAGCCTCCCTGCGGATATTTTTAAAGATCTCCCATCCCCCACTAAGATGGTCATGCATCTTCACAGTCCCACGCCCAGGGTTGTGCTCTAGAAGATCTAAATCTGCACACACCTGTATCATCCAACTTTGAAAAATTATATGAAGACGCTGAGCAAGAATACTTAAAAAATGGCTAAGATTTTCTCACCCAGTATCTCAGATGGCTAATTCATAACTTTAATGTATCGTTCATTAGGACGGAATAATATTTCTAAAGTCACAAGTCCAAGTTTGTGACCTAAAAGATTAAAATCTCCAGAGAGCTGTAAACTCCAACTTCGAGCGATTATATGAAGACGTTAGTTAAGAATGCCCTAAAAAATGGTTAAGATTTCTTCATCTAGCATCTCAAACAGTCAGTTCATGATTTTAAACCATTACTCACTAGCTTGGTCTAGCGTCCTCATAGTTCCAAGTCTAAGTTTGTACCTTAGAAAATCTAAATCCCCGGGAACTGAACCTAGGCTAGTAATACCTTGAAAACAGGCTAAGATGTTCTTATTTAGCATCATAGAGAACTGGATCCTTATTTTAAGCTATTGCTCACTAGCATGGTCAAGCATCTGCACAGTCCCAGGTCCAAGTTTGTGTCTTAAAAGATCCAAAAGATTATACCAGGATTCTGACTTGTAATACCTTTTAAAAAGGCTAACATTTCCTCATACAGCACCTGAGACAGTTAGATCATGATTTTAGCTATAGCTCACAAGAATGTTTTAGACTATAGCTCACTAGAATGGGCCGGTGTCTTCACACTCCCAAATCCAAGTTTGTGTCCTAGAAGATAAGAATCCCTAGAAACCTGTACATATAACTAAACTTGGACTTGGAGACCTAGTAGAACGCAACTAACAGCAGCAGTTCATGATTAATTTGCTGGCTTTAGAGCCTTTGGTAATGTCTCTCTGCGATCAAATTTGACCACTCTTTGCGATCTTTGTACGCTTTTTCGATGTATTTTTGGCTAAATTATATAGGAATTATGAGGACTTCCAAAAAGGTACTCGTTTGGAAACCCACTTTTATTAAGCATGCATAAATCCATTTGGCAATTTGCTTGTATAGCGACTGCTTTGTTAGTAACACTTTATTAGTAACACTCCAGCCTTTGTAGTAGCAGAAAATGCGTCATTGATGTTTCTGCAAATCTTCAACTATAGATTTGATTCAACGTTCTTTGTTTTACTCATAATTTTTGCCCAATTCTGTTTGTTAGCCAGAAATTTTGGAAACATGAATTTCTGAGCTTCTTTAGTAAGAAGACTGAAGACCGAAAGAAGATACTCATTACTGTTACATCAATTTCAATGGAACTCTGCAATTACGAAGTTCCAGAAAAAAGCATTGTTACGCCTGGACACTAAATTTATTGCACGCGCATTGACATTCGTGTAGTCTTGACGGCCTACCTTAACGGCTATTAATGCTATTCATCAAGTACTTTTATTTTTAACGTAATTGGTAAATTCTCTCCGTAATTGCAAGAATTGTCTGTTTACACCTTCCCTATTTTGCTGTCAGTTTGTGGATTCTTTGCCCTATTTCTATTTCCTATCTGAATTTAACAGGCTTGGTTCTACGAACAATGTTAATTAGAAGGATATCTTTTATCGCATATGAATACCTAGCTTATGGAAACTCCTTGTCGATACAACATCCTCGATAGTTCATACTTTAACGTGTTTCGTGGTACTTAATCCTCTTTTAGTCCTGCCCCGTAAATATTTTGTTGGTCCTGTTAGAACATTCGGGTTGTACGTTGCTTTACCTGAAAATTCGTAGTTGGCTGGACAAATTACATCTGTCTGCCTTGGTAGTAGCGTTCACCGTATGAAATCATTGTATATTTACCCTTTTAACGTTACCTTCCACGACAATCAGCCGAGATTGTTATCCTGCAATTATTTCTAAGTTTTAGATTTTGTTTTGATAGATAGGTTATGCGTAGAGCTGTCAGATTTAAGAACTGTTAGACACTAGTTACCGTGCAATGGTACCACCTTATTTTCTTTGGGGTTGGTAACAATTTTTCATTTTGTTTCCGCTATCTCCTTGCTTCTAGAACGATCGACCACGTTCTCACTTCGTCCATTTTGCCAAACGGGTACACACGCGTTAGATAAGTTTTGATCCAGGTGGATGCTCGCTAGTATAGCGGCTCTGTTCTACGCATGTAATACTTTCTGGGTAATCGACTTTAAGTCGAATAGTCAGTTTTGATTACGGAACCCGTTGGTGTGTCGTGACCCCTTCTTACAGGGTGAGTAATGAAGTCTTTTTCTCTTATCTATGTAAGTTTCTAAATCTTTCCTTCTTATCTTAGGGTCTTAGTTCCAGTTTTTTCCTAGTTCCGGTATTAGCTGGTTTTAGTTCCAATCCTTAGACGTAGTAATACTACAAGATTTAGTCTTGGTTTAGACTAATTTAGTTTTCTACCGTTTACCGCACGTGCGAATCCGTACACGGGGTCTCGTTTCCCCTTTTCCTTTTATGGATTGCCAGGACGCCTAGACTCGGGAGCTTCCAACCTCCTACGTGGACGCCTTTCCGTGAACTGGTGGATGCAGGTCAAATTTGCGTCTTTTATTTTTAATAACCTTTGAATTTTCCAAACTTTACAATTTCTTTTCTTTGCAACTTAACGTCTACGTCATGCGTAAATTTTAAATACTGTTAAACTGGAATTAGCTTCAAATTTTCTTCACTTATAACTTTGATTCAATCTCAAATAATTAAACTAGTGTAAAACCTTTGAGCTCACTAGGAGCACTTGCGACAAACCTACTTTTTTTTTATTAGTTATTATATAAATTCCTATATTCACTATTTCTGTCCAGATTTTCTGGTAAATTTTAGAATTAGTTTGGGGAAATGTTCCCGTTACTCTTTTGTAAATAATTTGATGTGGGCCGCGTCTGATCAGACGAAGCTAACCTTAATAAAAATCTGTCTAGGGTGATCTTACTTAAGGTAGTTATTCTTAATCGCCGTGTGGCGCTTGAGCTTATGATGTAATACTTTTTTTATTTTAACCGTGTTTGCCAGAATACCTGTTTTTGTGCTTAATATAGGTACTCTTTTTCGGGGTAAGTACTCTGGGTGCTTCGCGGTGTAATGTTATTGGAAACCAGTGGCGCTACCAGTTCCACCTAACCCACGCCGTCTCCACTGTGCTGAGCCGCCCTCAAAGTATCCCTCACATACAGTGACCGGCATAAATATTGCAACATATGGGAAATTTTTTTATTATGAAAACTTCACAAAAATTTTTTTCGGGGATAGGTTGTGCATGTCTAAAAACCCTAAAATTTATTTTGACATACATCACGTGACCACTAGTATGGCGGTAAATTTGAAAAATATGCCACGAATCTGCAAAAAGTGAGGTTAGATGACATCATATCCAAAAAAGTTATTTGAAAAAGTTGCTTAGAATTCAAATTTGTGGTCATATGCAAAGTTTTGTAAACATATTAAAAAAATATAAAAATCACAATTTTTTCAAATATGTTTTTTATTGAATTACATATTTCCATTTTTTTTCATTTTTAACTGCTCAACTGTAGTAATATTTCCACATTTGGCTGATATTCAAACAATTTGCTCAATTTTTGCTTAATTAATACAGCGAAAACTGAAAAGTACGTTTTCACTAGGACAGTTGTTGTTGCAACGTACTGTATCTAGTAGTAATAAATAAAATTTTACAAACAGTTTCATTCCAACCTACTTAGCAAACATTACTTTTATTGCAAAATATAATATTTTCTTTTGCTTTCTGCGTTAAAGTTGAAACCATTAGTCCAAAACTGATAAACTACTTGCACGCACCGAAGGTATTAAAGTAGGTTTTGAAATTAAAGAACTACGAATAATAAACAATAGGTAAAATGAAAATAGTTTAATGTCTATGAAACTCAATAAAAGTAAATAACTAATAATTAGGTCCCTACTTAATTTTAGCGAAATATAAAATACTTACTAAATAGATAATTGTTACATTTAAATAGACAATAACTAATAAAAAATGGGCATGTAAGTCGGAATGGAAACAGATACTTATTATTTATAGAAATATGTTTTTTTTTTCAATAAACAAATACTTAAAATTCAGTGTGTCCTCCATTTCGTTCCATACACAATATGGTTCTTCTGTGGATTTCTTTGTAAACATTATTAAGCATATTAGGATTTATTTCAAAAGCACAGTTTCTTATTACAGTTTCTAAATGTTCTATATTTCTAAATGGCCGGTGCTTGTAAACAGAATTTTTTAGGTAGCCCCACAAAAAAAAATCCAATGGTGTAAGATCCGGAGACCTTGCCGGCCATGGATTTTGAGAGAACCGACCTATCCATCTGTTTTGAAATTGATTCTGTAACCACCTTCTTACATTAATTGTGGAATGCACACTAGCTCCGTCCTGCTGAAAATACAAACTCCTTGTTTCTGCCAAGGACATATTATCTAAAACATCTGTCAGTGTAGTTTGTAAAAATAATAAGTAACGTTCAGAATTTAAACTATTTCTAAAGAAAAAAGGTCCGACTAATCTAGAATTAAAAATACCGCACCACACATTCACTTTAAAAGAATATTGGTCTTTGCTTTCAATAACGAACTCCGGATTTTCGGTAGCCCACCATCTACAATTTTGAGAACTGACAATTCCCTTCGAAGAAAATGTTGCTTCGTCCGAAAAAAGAATGTTTTTTGAAAAATTAAAATTTTCTTCGATCGATCCTTGCAACCAGGCACAAAAATCAAATCGGGCATCATAATCGCGATCTTTTACCACTTGAATAAATTTCGGCCTATATGAATGAAATTTATTTCTTTTTAAAATTCTTCGTACAGATCTTTCCTCAATATTTGTAGTTGTTGCAATTGCGCTTACTGCTGTTTGGGGAGTTTCTGCCACTGCTAAAAGCACATTTAAAGTACCATCATCGCCAGTCACTGGTTTGTTATGAGGGGTTTTATTCCTGTTTTCTGCCGAACCTGTTTCTTTAAACTTTTTCATTAACCTGGATACAGTAGAATAATGAATTGATTTATTGGGATGACGTTCGTTAAAAATTTCGGCAGTTTCCCTGGTGGTCTTATAATTATCACCGCAAATTAAGATAATTTCGATTTTTTCTTGTAGCGAAAGTTGAAACGCCATTTTAAGAAGAAAAAAAAACACGGAAACAAACGTAAAAAATAATTTAAATAAAATGTACAAATATTAAAAGATAAACTAACAAAGATACTAGTATTAGCTGAATGACTTAAACGTCAAAAATGTTATACTCTTAATATTTTGTTTACTGTATCACGGCACACTACATTATTTTGTTCTTTCCAATTTCAAAGCCCAACAAATATGTATCTATTTTTAGAGTTTCATTTAGTTCATTAGTTGTTCAATACCATTAGTTATTGTTTAAACGTTTTTGCTTATTAAGTATCCTCCTCATTAGCTAAAAGTATTAATTATTTAGTTTATTAAATCTCCTAACTTCGAAATCTACTTAAAAACCTTCGGTGTGTGCAATAATACTGTGAAGCTGAATGTTATCAGTTTTAGACTAAGAATTTCCATTTGAACGCAGAAAGCAAAAGAAAATATTAAACTATTTTCATTTTTCCTATTGTTTATTATTCGCGGTTCTTTAATTTAAAAACCTACTTTAATACCTTCGGTGTAGTGTTATCAGTTTTGGCCTAATGGTTTCAACTTTAACGCAGAAAGCAAAAGAAAATATTATATTTTTCAATAAAAATAATGTTTGCTAAGTAGGTTAGAATGATACTGTTTGTAAAATTATATTTATTACTACTAGATACAGTACCTTGCAACAACAACTGTCATAGTGAAAACGTACTTTTCAGTTTTCGCTGTATTATTTAGCAAAAATTGAGCAAATTGTTTGAATATCAACCAAATTTAGAAATTTACTACAGTTGAGCAGATAAAAATGAAGAAAAAATGAAAATATGTAATTCAATTAAAAAAATATTTGAAAAAATTGTGATTTTACATTTTTTTTAATATGTTTACAAAACTTTGCATATGACCACAAATTTGAATTCTAAGCAACTTTTTCAAATAACTTTTTTGGATATGATGTCATCTAACCTCACTTTTTGCAGATTCGTGGCATATTTTTCAAATTTACCGCCATATTAGTGGTCACGGAACGTCTATCAAAATAAATTTTAGGATTTTTAGACATGCACAACCTATCTCCGAAAAAATTTTTTAGGAAGTTTTGATAATAAAAAAATTTCCCATATGTTGCAATATTTATGCCGGTCACTGTATAACAACAGGTAGGTCTCATGGTTAACGTCCGTATTCCAGTCCCGCAAATGTCTCGGTTCTACCGTATTAAGTAACGGGTAACAACGGCCTGGTAGTAGCATGGAAAGGGGGAGGGAGGAAGGGGCACTCAAATTTTTACGTCATTTGAGCAAATTATATGCCTGATCATTCTAGAAGCTTGCTCAGTTATATTTTGAGTCCCCAAACTTCCAAACAAAACTCCAACACGAAATTGGCGTTACTTTAAGTTATTCTTTGCCCACAAAAGGAAATGAGAAATCTTGTCAAAAATACTTATCTGTAATTGGCTTATTTAGCCAGGCCAGAGGCTGCGAGAAATCTACGAAATAATTAAAACGAATAAAGCTACAATTTTCAAAACTTTACACAAACCTATTCACAGGAATAAAACCCCAATATCCTCATCGAATTCCCATAAAATAACACCGTATAAGAGCTAGGCTAAAATATTACTTATTACCGAACGAAACTTTCGAATAAACACCCATTATTGCAGTATTTACGTCGTTCTTTTAAGCGCACACGGGCGCTATTAACACGAAAACAATAACGTAATATTTACTTACCAAAGGCGGAATTATAACCGCCCGAATCGGACCCAACCACCATTAACTTTAACGGTAATATCCACGCTTATTCTTTAATATCTATAAATCCACAAATATGGCGCAGTAACCAGGATAATCCCCCAATATAGATATATTTATAAAAGTTTTATTTTCTTGCAATTTTAAAATCGGTTAAACACGCTTTTCGCTGAAATAGAACAGGCAACGTTGCCGTTAGATTTATGTTATGCTTATCCGGAATTTATTCCGAAAAAAATCGGATCGGTGATCTTTTCCGAATAACAGGAAGTAAAAATGGAATGAAAATAAAAATTATGGCGGACACATTTAATAAACTAGAGAAAGGATACATACGAAACATCTAAACAATTCCCGAACAGGCAAATATCCATAACCGTGCGCTTCGCTCCTCCGACCGGATATTTTTTCGCCGTCGCCCCGATAAATTTGAAATTTTATTCGGGCAGACGGGCGTAACGACTTAAATCCGATTTGCAACAGGGGCTGCTGATCGTGCAAACTGTCCAATAAATTACGCCCTTTCATACCTCTACGTGTATGTTCTCTGGATATTTATTTTAATCGATAAATGTGTACAAGTTTGGGGTGTGTGTGTGTGTGTGTGTACGTGTGCGGAGATTTTTAAATTGATGTTCGTGGTCGTCTGGTGAAATGTTGAATTCGTAATCTGGGGGTTGTTGTATAATTTTTGATGGTTAAATTGGGGGTGTTTT
>SMLS01050751.1:0-10417 GCA_004785975.1 Popillia japonica
CTAAGGTCTATTGTTGCTAGAGGTTACTCAAAAAATACCATGCAGTTCAAAGAAAACGGACTATGGGAGAATTGCGTGTTCGTTCAAGATCAATTTATGCTCAAAAAATCAAAATTTCAAATGTTCAGACAATAGTGGAGAATACAAAAACCTAGAAAGTGATATTTTTATGGCTGAATACTGTATAAAGTCTGCTTCTGCAATCTGACCTACCGACAACTTTTGTATGTAAGGATGGACGGATTTCTGGTTAAATATAGAACTGGTAAGGGCAACGTTTGAAGCACGAGAAAAGCTATCAATGCATGTACGTAAATAAGAGCAAGTTTTGATATAAAAACATTTCCTTTAATGAAACCGCAGAGGAAGCGAAATCAATGTTAGGTATATCTAAAAGTAGTGATTTGAAACTGAACAAATCAGAATTTGAACTAAACCGCGTTCTGTGCGCAAGATCAGAAATTCTCCATAATCCCAGTAATCTGAGTGAAGTTAATGCCAAGTTCAATTTCGAATTATCTAAAATTGGAAAGTCCGTTCGTAGACATTTGAAAAGTACAATCAAAACTGGACAAATTTAGCATGATACATAAACAACTGCAGAAATGGTTTTATGGGTAGGCGATCATAGATGGGTTATAGCTTCCTATTATGTAGGTAATGGACCAATAGTTTGAGAATTATATCTACATACATACATAGACATACACTTAAAATAAGTTTGTCTCCCAAAACGTTGTTACGTTTTTCACGAATCTCTAATCCATAAAATAATCGAAGAAGAACATGTTGTTACGGTTCAAAATTTGATTGGAATATTTATAACGAAAGAACGTCGTTCTGCATATATTTTGTAAATAATATTGTATTATTCTGTAAACAGTCTTGTCATATTTGTAAATGTAACCTAGATTTTCATGAAACTTTAAATGTCAATTGTATTACTTTGTAACCTGTATTTTCATAAATTTGCAACTTATCATATCACTGTCAAACAATATTTCATATGTAATTTTAAGCCATATATGTATGTGTGTATTTAATAAACTGACCCGCGTATAGTGTGTATTTTAGTTGTGTATAACAGGTGCGCGTCGGCAATATGCGTCAAAGAAAACCTTTTACTACGCAGTACGAACTACTCGCAGTTGTCGTATCCGGCTTAGGATCGGCGGTGCGGCAACAAAGGAGCCGAACCAACCTCAAGGAAACCGACAGTACTCGTGCACCAACAGAACCTATGCGCAGTTGTTAACCGTCGTTGTCACATCATCCAGACCATCTTGCACCCTATTGAGTAATAACATCTCACCACCAGTCTCAGATAATCAACAACCAAGGCCTTAAGTAACCAATTAGCAACCAAGGAATTGTGGCGCGAAACCAGCTACCCGTCAAGACCCCTACAAGTGGGATTTTTGAGAAAGAAAGAAATCACTTACGAAGTTTGGCTCCAAGACTACGGTTGTATAGTGTAGAATCATAGATGTAGTATTTTGTACCGAATAAGTTAAGTTTCTTTTTCTTTCTTTTGTTAAATGTACAAATTTCAAAGCGTATTTTCCAGTGTTGTAAATATCGACATTAATTCTGGAAATACCAAACCTTTCCCATTATTATGCCTGTATAGAACAAAGGGTGAGATATTTAGTTTTACTGTCAGTGTAATTAGGAAACTGCATTTATATCCCTTGTTATTAGTAATCCTTTTGTATTACTTCTGAATCACTCTGGAACTTCCATTTAGATATGTACTAGTGTTAGTAATCCCTTTTTGTTATTGACACCATTATTCCTGTGAAAGATTTTGGGAAATTTACTTGAAAGGTAAAATCATGTAGTGGGAGAATCTGTAGCTTACCTTACAAGTAAATTAACTTTGAGACAGTCAGTTGAAAATGTAACTTTGCGATGTAACATACATACATAGTATTTTAAAGTAAATGGTTTGTAACTTGTTTGGTGTATCTATCAGTAATTAATTGTGAAATATTAAATAATGTGTTAAGTGTATACCCTTTAAGTGTTTATTAAAGTTTTGGAAATATACACGCATTGTATTAATGTTTTCACTGGTCCTTCGAACACAATCAATATAAAACAAAAAACTAGTGCTGGAGTTGCAAACAGTCCTCATCATTGCACATCAACTACATAGCTCCAGGCACGTCATCACTCAACAACGGTAAACCTGATATTCCGACTTCTTCACAAATCCGGTTAATCCAAGTGAAGTATTGTGTGGTGTTCTCGTATAGTTTAAAGAGCTAGTGTTAGCATTTATACTTTAACCGGCTAGTTGCACGTCTGTGTTTTACCCTTCGGGGGATTTAGGTGAAGGAAATAGGAAGCGCTCGTACCTGTCTGGAGTTAAGCTAAGTCATACTGTTTGTTTTTATATTATTGTGTTGTATTGAATTGTTTTATTGAAATCAATGTATGTTCAATTGTACCGATAGTTCTTTCGTTATATCTTTGTAACTTTGGTAATTTTTTTTACAACAATGTATTTTTCGTATTTCGTACCACCATCAACCCGTTATTGTTTTGATTTGTAAATTGTTTGATACCTGTACCATCGTTTTATTTTGTCAATATACATATATCGGTTCTTGTTAATTGTTGACTTTTATTGCGTCTGGTTTTGGCTGCCCTTATTGTAATAATAGTAACCTACCGATACTTGATCCCGTGAACGCGGATTTGGAACACCCCGTGTTAGGATATAATAATAAGTTTGAGATAACGGTTCCTGGCGCCGGCATCTATCATCTGTGGTTGTTATCTCCCACCCCCTCCAACCGTATGAGCTAGCGAGGTCACTTATTGTTTTAAACATTTAGGGATCCCCACCATCGTTATCGCACAATAAGTGTTTTATTACCCGTAATTCGAATAACGTTTGATATCTTTCTCTTTGGTTCTTTTTAAATTTAAGGGTAATAATGTGCGGAATAAAAATGCACATATAAATTTTGGGAACAGCAACAGCATCTTTTATCCAATAATAATAACAATAACATTACTATATTATATAGAAAAATATATAATGCTCTCATTAATTACGAAAATAATTTATATGCACATTTGTCATACAAAGCAAAAAAGTTGGGACTTATCTACTTCAAAATAACGTTAAAGAGCAATAAAAATGAGGACAAATTGACATTCGGCTTTACTCAAGTACCTCCTAAATAAATGAAGACGGTTTATTGTTGCCATAAAGGTACCCGAAATAAAGTAAATTCGATCCCATCTATCATGCACACCTGCGGTTCTTACACATTTTATTGTGATGTGGAAAAAGGGTCTAATGAATATATAATGTGTTCGGATTATATTACATAGTTTATTTTAAGAAAGAAATTTTAAGAATCGTTACTAACCGATAAAATATATTTTTCTCTTGGAAACCGTACTACATGCAGTTTGGAAATTGTCGCTACAAAGGGAGCATTATGAGATGGCAATGCCTATTTATGGCAACTGGTTCAATGGTTTGAAAATATTATCGTTAGTGGGCAATGTTCGAACAAACAAGCACATAAAAATACGATCCGTGATGTCTTCTGCAATAACCTTTATGTATTTTTATCACATATGTATCTATAATTTAATACGATCGATTGCATTGGATCTATAACGTTGAAGAGTATACTTGAAACCTATTTCATGTGAAAGCATCAGAACCACTATATGAAGGTACTTTTAAATGTCATATGAAATTGTCATCATTACAATAGAGTCATACGGGGTGAAAATAACTTATTGCTAGTTACAAGAAAAACAATGAAAGATTGGCGTGTCGGTAAGAAACTTCAAACCTGGCAAACGAGAAGAGCAAAGTACGACTGATAATAATGGCCAATGCAAACAACTCTGACAATCCGAACAAAAAGAAACCTCTGAAGAAAATTTAGTCTTAAAGTCAGTTGCTAAACAGTTTTTTTGTTGTTCTATTGAGGCTGTTTTGGTAAAAAATAGTGAATCACCCTTAGGACGACGAAAAGAAGACGTTTTGGTAAAAAACGTAAGCATTGCATTCATAAAATTATATTATCAAAGTTTGTAAAAGTTTATAAAAATTACATGAAGTTGTTTGCAAACGTCTTTTCGGACTCATAAAAGTGTGAAGAAAACTAAAATATGTGAGGAATTGGAGCAGACTAATTCGGGAATAAAGTGCAAGAGACGACAACATGGAAGTTAGGGTTTGGAATTATGCGTATTGGCCAAGAAGGTCCATTTGAGCGAACTATATACGAACTTAATGGCTGAGGGCAGTGACCGCAGCAAGTTGTTTTCAAACGTCTTTGCGGACTCATAAAAGTGTGAAGAAAACTAAAATATGTAAGGAATTGGAGCAGACTGGTTCGGTAATAATGTGCAAAAGACGACAACATAGAAGTTATGGTTTGGAATTATGCGTATTGGCGAAGAAGGTTCATTTGAGTGAATATCGCCGTAGATCTCTGTATAAACAATAAATATGGATGTAGATGCGAGTACAGAATGCTTATATAATTTGTAATAAGCTCATACACTAGACTTAAGACATCATTAATACGTTCTCAATCATGACGTCAAAAAAAAATAAAACTCACAACGCCATAATCAATCTATCATACTCATTTGTTGACAAAATATTTCATGTTTATGGTCTTACTAAATACTCCTGATCACAATTAAATTAAATTAAACCGTAAGTTAATTACTAATAAACCTAATTTCAATCATACCTAATGGGAAGGTTATGTAGTCACACATAGCCAACAGTTGCCCAAAGCAAATCACTTTGTCTTCGGGTTCAACGCCTATTTCTTTCATTTTCTGGATAGCGAATCGCACCGTGTCTTCGTTGTGGGAGGCCACCATAATACCAATCTTCTTCATATCCTCCCCTTTCATCTTCATTTCCTTAATGCGTCTGAGGCACTCGGTTAACGTATTGTGATACATTTCAGTCGTAGCTTCGTATGTAGGATTTGTAGGATCCGGATAGCCCAAGGCAGCGGCTCGGGCCCTTTCCTGCGGTATAGATAAGTGTTAAATTCAATAAATTATCATTGTATAAAGAATTAACAATAACTTTTTGTCCAGCATGTTGACTGGAACAACTAACCTGTTCGAGGTAGGCTCCTCTCACCAATTTTGCGCCGAAATAGAAGTTTTGACGTTTGGCTTGTTCCAAATCGGTCGCAACTTCATTAAACGCTTCTCTCAAGTAGCATTGGTAAGTGTTAAAGACGATCGCTTTCTCTTTATTGTACTTTCGCATAAATTCCAGTGTTATACGGGAGATAGCCGGTTGGAAATAAGTCTGTTCAGCATCAACCATCACTCTGACATCCATTTCTTGTGCGCTCTAAGGAATACTGAAACGTGATTATTCATACTCAATGCACTAAACATATTGTCGCTCACCTTAACAATAGTATTAAGTCTCCTTATCATATTTCTGAACATCTCTTCTTCTTTCGACGACAATTGCGTAATGAGTCTCACCATCCGGCCGCTTTTCAAATCCGGCACCCTAAAGGTGTTGCTAAGCTCTTGGTTTTCATCTATAATACCGGACCATGGAAACAAATGAAGAATACTACCGAAAAAGAGAAGAGTATAAATATCTAAGCACGAAAGTTAAATGCAAAAAGCCACAGCGATTCCAATGTAGTATTTTGGCAAAAATGTGGAAGATGTTTTTAAAATATTCTTCCAGATTCTTGTTATAGATACTAATACGAAGCTACAAGATGTTTCCGTAACCTTGGTTAGTTAATCAATCTACTGTTGCTAGCAGAATAAAAACTGAAGCATAATTGAGGAGACTGTCAACAGTTTAGGAAAGAATTTCCATAAATCGTTTGGTTTGATGATTGTTGATTGTACACCACCGAAAAGGGAATCAATACTCAGGCAACTTTAAGATAAGCCGAATATTTACTGTTAAATATATAGATTTTGTTTTGTAACAAATAGCAAAGAAAATGCAAATTTTTTACCAAATTCTGTTTGTGTGATTCGATATATTTTAAAGTTAGCCATATACATAGACAAAATCTTTCGAAGACAAATTTTATGTTATCTAGAGTTTAGTAAATCTTGCTCGCACAACGATTAAAAACTTGTTTATCTATAGCAAACGCCAACAGGTAAAATTTAAGGTGAGAAATGTTTTTAATTAATTGCTACCTACGAGGAAATTTATCAAACTTTATGAATTTGCACATTCTATTAAATTCCTGATTTAAAACGTGAATACTTCAAATAATGTAGCTTGCAGATTCCTTGAACTTTTGCTTTTCTATTTAGCATACATTAAATATACATAGTTTCAATACTACAATGCAGTTAGGGTGAACTACTTACAGTTGTATTATCGATTAGCTATGCAACTACTAGCACTGCGACAAAGATAACTTTAATCTGCAATTGTGAATTTGTGTGTGCGTGTGTATATCAAGTTGTGATAGGCATGTAAGTATTAAACCCGACAAATATACATAGTTCGTCGTAAAATTAAGGGATAGTGAATATTTTTTAAAATATAGGAGTACTGTTTTTTTGCTATATTAATAAAGAATATGTTTTTGGCATTTATTACTCTAGTGTTTTTCTACAAATCTCCATTTTAAATAGTGCAAACATGAATTTATTGAAATTATTATGAAGGTGTTAATTTTGATTAATGTAATATCTTATAAAATCTTATAAAAATGAAGGGTAACAGGCAACATCGTCATTTATCGGAAGTTGAAGTTGTAAAATTGGTAACCCTTATCGAAGAAGCGTACCCTCCAAAAGAAGTTGGCTGAAGACTGGTGGGTGTTGCACAATCTCGCATTAGTAGAGTTTGGCGGAGATATCAAATGATTGATAGCTACCCCAGACGGCCAGGCCAAGGTAGAAAACGTAAGATAACGATCGCAAGACCGATTATTGAGGATTAATACTAAACGAAGACGATTTTGTACTGCTAAAGCATTAAGAAATGATCTCCAAAATCCAACTGGTGTCGCAGTAAGCGCAGATACCGGTCGAAGAAGGTTGGCTGATGCTGGTCTAAAACCGTACCGACCTGCCACTGGGTCAGTGTTAACGGCTACCCACCGAAGAGCTCGACTAGATTTCGCTCAAATGCACTCCTCCCATTGGGAAATTGAAAACTGGAGATACGTTTTGTTTACGGATGAGTCCAGGTTCTGCCTTTCAACTGACTTGACCGTCATGATAGAGTGCGGAGAAGACAAGGTGAACGACTTACACAATGTGCCATGCGAGAAAAGGAAAGGTTTGGTGGCGGATCAGTTATGGTGTGTATAATGAACGTACAAACATTTACTTCATAAATAGGGATACAATGACTTCCATAAGATATCGGGATGATGTGATAGTTCCAATTGTTGAACCATTTGGGGCTCTAAATGGGCCAGAATTTTTATTCATGCATGATAATGCTCGGCCACATATTGCTAACATCGTAAG
The DNA here is from genome assembly GCA_004785975.1 of Popillia japonica. Classification (NCBI taxonomy): domain Eukaryota; kingdom Metazoa; phylum Arthropoda; class Insecta; order Coleoptera; family Scarabaeidae; genus Popillia; species Popillia japonica. The sequence continues at coordinate 7,486 of SMLS01050751.1, forward strand.
GCAAGACCTGGTTGCCGCTAATATCAATGTTTCAGAATGGCCAGCGCAAAGCCCAGATCTTAACCGCATTGAACATCTCTGGCATAATTTCGGGAGACACATTAAGGCTCTGGAACATCCTTCTAGGAGACTACAAAAACTATCAATGAGATTGCAAGAAATTTGGGTAGCAGTTTCTCACTAATTCGAAGTATGCTAGAAAGAATGAGGGCCTGCATAAGAGCGAGGGGTGGCCATCCCCGTTACTAACTTGTATTATAGATTTTTTTATGTTTATTCAATTATTCGTCATGTGATGGTTCCTTGTTTACTGTAAATTGTTGAAATTAGTTTATGAATTAGTGAAACAAATAATCACAAAGTCGGTTAAATCTTCCTTTCTTTATACATATATCAAGCAATAAAATTTCATGTTTACAAGTACTTATATCACTTATATTATCCCTTAATTTAGCAGCGAAGTGTATTATTTACATTACATAATAGCGTGATCAGTTTAATTTAGCAATACTTTATTTCGAATTGGCAGTAATTGGAAGGAATTATTGTAATAATCATACTGGGGCCATCATACAATACGAGGAAACAATTTTTTTGTCAGTTATACTAAAGAAGATTCTTTAACTAATTTCAGTAATAGTTCATGAAGTTGATGTTTCACTGCATACTCTGAGTTTTCATGCTATTTGAAAGATGCATATGAAGATAATATATAAATAAGATCGTAAAAATTTTACTTTGCTGAAAAGTGGACTTTTCGCCGAACAAATGACATGAGTTATAATAAATAATTGGATATTAAGAATGTGGCATAAAACCCATGAAAATATTGCTGTATTTAAAATGTTTTGACATAAAACGAGCGATTTCGTGATGGTTCGTTATATACAGTGTGTAAAGTGATGGGGTTTCCCATAGGGAAAACTTTTTTAATATGTGTTTTAGGAGAAAAACTTATTCTTTATAAAAAATTTTGCTTGTATCGAAACCCCTTGTAGACAAAGCAAATTCCAGTAATCACTTAAGTTAAGCTCAAAAACTGGAAATCCCCATCACTTTACACACTGTATATAACGTGTGCACATTGAAAACTTCCATAGCAATAACTTTTAATGACGGACCAAACCGTGTCAAAAGTGGTTTGCCATTTACCCTGGATGTCCCGAAAGTTGACTGATGAAATTAAGGACAATCGGAAACAAGATTTTGAAGAACTCTTGTCGCCATATATACCAGGAAAATCAAGATTACATTTTTTGCTCTTCGATGACATTTTTGAAATGTCGTTTTATTTCGAAGGCACAGAGGGAAAACAATCGACAAAAACATATTACCAAAAATTACATGTCAAACTTACAAGAAGTGTTGAAAATGATTACCTCGTGATTGGATGCAAAACTCCAATTATTTCCTCGTGCGATTTCTTTAATCATTCATATTTTTCAATATGTAACGTAAACTGCTTAGTTTAGATGACCCCGCATGAAATATAAACGACCATAAACGAGGTCCACCTCAACTAATCTAGCGATCTCCCTATGTTTCTGATAAAAATCAAGAGTATCCACATAAAAAAACGTCCAATATAATCTCTTTTCTAAGACTGTCACAGCAAATTACAAAAAATGCATTCCCTACATCGGATAGAATAGCTCTTTGTCGTGTTAAAAAATCTTATTTGAGAAACTATTTTGGTATTAGAAAAGTGTTTCTAAAAGAAGGCCATCAGCATCGATGTCTGGAGTTTGTAAACGAATATTAATATGGACAATAGTTTTTTCCGAATTTTCCAGATACATAAAAACAGTCACTTAAAATACTACAGACAGCGCATCAATAAAATATATTCACAAGCAGAAATTCAACAACTGTACTCTTATGGATCGGCGTTAAAGAACCAAGAGCTTGCTGGAGAATAAACGAACGATTTACAGAGTATATTTAGAGAACCATATTAGACAACATAATTATACTGTAACACAAATATTTGATTCCAGTTTTACTTGTCAACGAGACAACTGCTTCATACTTCGCAGGTTGTTAAGGTCTGGTTTCTAGAAAAGGCGTTGGACAAGATTCGCCACGAGGGCCTGTTGTCCAAGATGAAGCCACGAATCCTGAAGACCATCAGATTGTACCTTAAGAACCGAAGATTCCACGCCGTAGTAAACGGAACGGAATCCTCAGAGAGATAGATGCTCGGCACCGTTCAGAATCTATGGCGCGGACATCCCCAAACCGACCAACCACCGAGTACTCAAGGCCGTATACGCGGATAACACCGCTATAGTGGCAACTTCGAAGTGGCTGAGGATCGCAGCTCAGCTCGCCCAGGCGCAGCCAGATCGAATCGAGGGATTCTTCAGCTCGTGCGGTCTGACGATTAATTCGAAGAAAACGCAAGCGGTGACGTTCAGTCGGAAACTACAACCCCTGCCCCGAAAGATATCTATTCTATGGATATCTATTATATATCTATTCTACGGATATCTATTCTACGGATGAAAATCGAATGGGGCAGGAAGATCGAATACCTAAGAATGATTCTCGATAGTAAGCTGACCTTCGCCGAGCATTTAGGTAGAGCTAGGAACAGAGCCGTCGGCCGAATACACCAGCTATATCCCATCCTAAGCAACCACAAGCTAGATCCCAAACTGGGCGCTATGCTGTTGAAGACACACATCCGGCCAATCCTATCCTATGCCAATCCAGCCTGGTCCACGGCAGCTCCATCCCGCATTCTCCGCCTAGTGCGAACACAAAATCCTAGTATTTCGGCCAGCTGTGTAGCGCAGTGCCTAGCGCGCTCGCTTCACAGTCTGGTGGTATCGGGTTCGAATCCGATGCGTTCTTTCTGAATTTGGTTTTCTGTAGTTTCCCAAATTCCACGGCAAATGCGGAAAGATAACATCTTAAGTCGGTCTACAGC
>ML216162.1:505-13863 GCA_004785975.1 Popillia japonica
AAAAAAAATGCAGATATTACTTTGCTTATTATTTTCTTTCTAAATGTACACTAAACTAAATCGAATTAAAAGAAAAGTAATATACCTAAACTCAAACGAAAAAAAAAATCTAATGAAAATCTGGGAGATTCAATAAAGATCACAAACAAATCGCTATAAACACACTCGCACTTTGGACAAACTTTGCTAAAAGTAGGTTGTTAAAACAAGGTTAAAACACATGTTTACTGTTACAAATTATAAACACAGGAACTATAGGTAAATCCGAAAACTACTTCTCAACTACGCACTTGTGCTGCCATCTAACATTCCATCGGAAATTAACCTAAATTCGATTTCAAATAGTGGGCTTATGACCCAAACTAGATTATATACTTCGTACGTTCGGGTCGGTTCGGGCGCTGGGAGTTCTTCGGATATTTCCGCGTAGCTTTAATACGACGAGGTCAATTCGCACTGCCAGCCCAATGTTCAGGAGGTTGGAATACGAGGAACGGCCGATAAATTTTAAGTTTTTAAGTTAAGTATATTTGCGACTTTTGCGAGGAAATTACCTATTTTAATAAAACACGTAATAATTAATATTTCTTTATATATTGTCAAAATTTTTGGGAGGTCATTGACCAAATGACCCTATGGACAAGCCGCCACTGCAAAGAAGCACTAGCTGGTCCATCAAACTACAATAATGATATTATATTTTAAATACATAATTCTACAGTTCTTCAACAGAATTACTATCACTGTCCATATCAGTGTCGTTTGTGTCATCATTTCCAAACCAATTAATTAATGGCTCCACCACCTCATCTATTAGGCCATCTAACTTGCATATTTTGCCTTCTTCTTTAATCACATGTTCTACACATTTTGTCCACGTTTCTAAGGTTACATTTGTAATAGTGGTTAACACCAGGCCTTTCACTTCAGCTAAAACAAAACACCAAAACAATCGCAGCGTTATACAAAATAAAAAATATAATACCACCTGCTTATAAAAGCCAATTTACGATGTAATTTTTACTGTAAACAGCAGTTATTTAATAAACATATGGGGAAACACAACAGCGAAAAATATATCCAAAATACAACGACAACAAAACAAAATACTAAAAATAATACACAAAATGCATTATAGAACACCAACAAGATACATCTACAGGAAAACACAAGAACTAAATATACAGAAATTAATATAACTACATAACATACTGCTTCTACATAAAATAGAAAATAAGAAAATAAAACTAAAAATAAAACTCCAGACAAACAGACAAATACACGACTACACAACGCGAAGAGTATCACACTTGCGAACCGAAAAATATAAATACCAAAAATATAGTCAAACACTGACCACCAAAACAATATAAATTTACAACAAAATTTCAAAAAATATAAAACAATTACCAGGCCACATTTTTAAGAACGAAATAAAACAATATAATAAATAAATAAATAAAATATTTAAAATTAAGCATCTTCATTAATTTATACAAGGCATAACGACTTATTGGAGGTATATTTTGATATTCTCTTATTTTCTTTAAGATTTTGTTTAATGTAGGGACTTCTCCATCGTAAAAAAGCCATGTATGATTTTTCTTATAATGTATTTAATACTATCGTCAACTGTAGGTAGCAGCGCCTTTCTTCCAACTGGTGGTGAAATTAGTCCTCTAGCTTTATATTCGCCAATAATATGGTAAACATTTGTCTTCGAAACACCTATTATTATTGTTAAATATAAGTATATATATTTATGAATATTTATGTTTGTTACCTGAACTGTTTGAAATTTGCACTTATCTGTGTTTTCTTTATTGTAGGATTACTATTTTTTTGTATATGTTCAGTATAACTTGATTTTCCTGTACAAATATCCACGCCCCAAAGCAGCACGTTTTCTCTGAGGCGATGTTCATGGTCCACTTGTATTAGGCTGTGAATCCATTTTTACAAGCACATTGTTAATAATTGTAATTTTGGCAGTGTAAACATGACCGGCAACAAACCAATCGTAAGCCTATAATTCGGCGGGCTATATTCAATTCAATCCCCTTATTTAAAAAACAGATTATAACCGTTATAAAAGTACGCATTCCGCAAATTTAATAAACGAGAACGGAAACTGTAATGGCAAAATAATTTATTTCCGCTTGCATAGTCACTAATACGGCTTTACCCAGACGCAATGTTTGTTGGATCGATGCTAGAGAGGCCGTCTGAGCTTCTCATTTTACGACGGAATATGGGGATATCGAGGGAAGCAAAATTGTAACAGGATATTTGATAACCCGGAATCCAAACCCTTCTATACAAACGTGGAGTTCATAAATTTGATTTTCGTGCCAATCATGGAATTATGCGTGTCACAAGTTCATAATACCGAACGAATATATTACGGAAAATATTGATATAATAATGTTTTATATTCGTGCTGGAAATGATATTTTGATGAGGATAATTTTAAAATTACCAAAATTATATAAAATATTTTTTATTTAAATTTAAATCTCTTCAGTCGAACTGATCTAACAAAATCTTTTTAATATTAGTTTCGTAATCCAATAACAAAACATAAAAAAAAATCTTACTTCCAATCTCGAACGAAATACACCCGAAAAGTTTTTCTATAATTTCGTTACTACATACAAACAGAAACTTATTTTCTCGTACGAGCGAGTTTAGATGAGTCACACAGTAGGCCATATGACGTAACCTAGGGAGGTTCCCAACGACGCATACTACAGCCGAGGAGAGGGCCTCGTCGGACGCCCAGACTCGATTGAGATTACTGCAGTACGGTCAATAAAACCAAAAGAAGCCTTGGCAAATCTAATTGCTTCTTCTCTTGTACGAAAATGGATCGATCAAATTACCTGTAGTATGTTATTTGATACTCTTTGTCTTAACGGAATTAGATTGCTAGCTTGTATATTTTTTATAAAATATATTTCCAATTAAATGGTTAAAATTAGTGAAAAATGCTTTAATTATCTTTTGCAAGATACTTTTTAGAAAAGTAGATAAATATTTTGATCAGAATTGTTGAAGATTCATATTGCCCGCCATACATTTCATCAATAAACTTCTGTTCACCTTGAAGTGCCTTAAAGGCTTCAAAAAACCGATTTCTGTGTGAGTAAAGCTCTCGAAAAACATCTCCAAGCACAGCAAAAATTTCAGTAGGCGATTTACTAAGGAAAAAATGGGAAAAAAAACAGGTTGCATCTTTTGACAGTGACAGACTAATTAAACGTCAAATTTCAATCTATGTCGTTACATCACGGTGGACTCTTTCAAATTTGAAATTTCGCGCAAGATGTGCGCGCCTCTGCGAACAGTCTGGAGAGTCATACTAGGCTTTATATTTAAAGCAATTATAATCAAACATCAAAAGAGGTTTTGATATGAAATATCAGTCTGTTTATAACGATATTTTCACCAAAAAGTCTTTTTGTTGCTCTTATCATTAAGTAATCTATCAATAATTATGATTAACTATAAGAGGAAGCGACATGGCAACGGTGTACAATATTGAGGATACAATAAAAATCAATAAAAATGCAAATCATGATGACGTAGTGCTTTGAGGTTATGAACAAACGAAGCACAAGTGCCGGGTAAGTTTCGTTATTATCATTTGTTGTTTTATTTTATTAATTGTTATAGTAATTTGGAGAATTTATTTGGTGTCATACGTCAGTGCGGTGGTCTTAATACATATCCAAGTTGTCATCAGTTCATTGCCAATTTTAAAACTTGTATTCTAAATAATTTAGTCTTCTCGTTCTATCGGGTTCAATTGTGAGGAAGATTGTGGGCATATCTTAAGTAATCTGCAATCTTTTATGACTGCTATTGAACCTAAAAGTGCTAGGACTTGTGCATTGGATAAGAACGAACTAGAAGCTTCTTCTCGAAATGTTCCGATTAATGATGACATTGATTTTAATTATCAAGCCATCACCTATGTCTTTGGATTCATCCTTGGAAAACTTAATTTACCCGATTGTGAGGTTAGTAAATCTTCTTTATTCTCTGCTAACGTAGAACCTCATCATACATTTACAATGTTTAAGGAATTTGGTGATTCAAATAATCTTCTTTATCCCACTTTTAGTTTGGTTTGGTATTATATGTTAATAACCTTTACGATAGGATGGTTGTCTTGCTAATATCATTTGGTCATGTAAATTCTATTCAGAAGAAAATGTTGGTAACTTTGCGGAAGGTTAGCTTGTCATGGTATGCTTGCGTTAATTCAGGTCATCAAACTTTGGTTCAAGAACAGCTGTTAAATATATCTACGAGTTTAATTATTAGGAAATTTTATGATGATATTTGTCGGCCTTCTACTGACAGATCTGATAATTGAAACGCAAGAAAAATTGCACAGCTGATGCATTTGTAGAGGGTAAGACATTTCTAGTCTTTTGTGCATATGAAGAATTGTCCTTGCGTGATGTAGTTGTTTATTAGAATTTCAGTTTATTTATTGTTATGAGTACATAGTTTATTTTGTTATTTTTTCAAGACTGTTTTATTTATTAATGTATTTTTATTATTAATGTAATTTTAAATATTTATTTTTATTAGAGTTTAACTCTATTTTTTCCAGATATTTTTATTTATACACGTAAATACGTGTCTGTGATTTCTATATTTATAGATATATCGCACTGATGAGATCAAACAAGATCGAAACACGTATTTAGAGTATATTTAGAACCAAAAAAAGCATTGTACTAATTTAAAAGTACCGCCATCGCCGTTGTTTACAAATTTAGTACTACCAGAAAACCACCAGGGCGGCGTTTTCGTAGGAGTCTAATTTTTAGCGTGGAATGCGTCACTCTTATATGATTGCTTCTTACATCAAGAAAAAAACAGGAGAGAGCATAAGAGGGCAAAGGTGAATAGGAAAGATCAAAAAATTTAGGTTAGCATAGGAGAGAGCGAAAAAGAATATAAAAGAACCGGAAAGAACAGAAAAAAACAGCGTCTATGTTGTGACAGTTCTGACAGTGACAAGTTAATTAAACGTCAAATTTCAATCTGTATGATAACATCCAAAAATAAAAACAGGAGAGAGAAGAAAAGAGCAAAGATGAATAGGAATGATCAAAAAATGTAGGTAAGTATAGGAATGAGCGAAAAAGAATAGAAAAGTACCGAAAAGAACAGGTTGTATGTTGTGACAGTTCTGACAGTGACAAGTTAATTAAACGTCACATTTCAATCTATATGCTAACATCCAAAAATAAAAACAGGAGAGAGCATAAGAGGGCGAAGTTGAATAGGAAAGATCTAACAATGTAGGTAAGTATAGGAAAGAGCGAAAAAGAATAGAAAAGTACCGAAAAGAACAGAAAAGAACAGGTTGTATGTTGTGACAATTCTGACAGTGACAAGTTAATTAAACGTCAAATTTCAATCTATATGGTAACATTTAAAAATAAAAACAGGAACGAGGAGAAAAGGGCAAAGATGAATAGGAAATATCAAAAAATGGAGGTAAGTATAGGGAAGAGCGAAAAAGAATAGAAATGAACCGGAAAGAAAAAGAAGAAAAAACAGGATCTATGTTGGGACAGTTCTGACAGTGACAATGTAATTAAACGTCAAATTTCAATCTATATGGTAACATCCTAAAATAAACACAGAAAAGAAGAAGAAAGGTTGCATGTTGTGACAGTTCTGACAGTGACAGGTTGATTAAACGTCAAATAACAAGTAAAAATTTGAAAAGAGTGGAGAAGAACAGAAAAGGGCAAAAATAAATATATTCATTTCCAACCACGGCGTCGAAACATCAACAAAATATCGTAAGGAAAATAACATTGAATAATAACTAGTGGATCTCGTGCTTCCATATATGGATATTTACCGATATTGGATTTAGCAAAATAATGACAGTACGCGACCACGCGTCGACAAACAGAGATAGATTATTCATAAGCCCAGCCCAGACACATATTAGATGGATCACGTTTCTAACATCGAACACATTGAGATTCTATGCGCGAGAAGCTAATGTCTGTGCGTCTCTGATATCCTGTTATTTTTAAATGCAAATGATATGTATGAAAGTTGAATCAAATTAGTAATCTATTTACGGTTGTTATTTTTACTCATCAAGCTGTTTGTGTTATACAATGCGAGCAACAATTATTGAATAAACAACATAACCTCTCGTTGTCATTGTCAAAAATATAAACAGACAAAATGATAGATTAGTACACTGTTTGACAGCAAATTTAAACGCATTATGGGTAAAGATCTAATTAGAAGCTAGTTTCAATTCTCATATTTGAAGCGCATCACTGCGGACGAGAAATGCGTTATCTGTAATAATGTCAAATGCAAGAGATCATAGAATGAAAACCCAATAACCACCAAAAAAAGGTTGTGTTATCTTTTGGATGGCATTTCAAAAGAATCGTTTGCTAGAGATTTTACCGGACAACACAACGATGAATTCTGAAGTGTACTGACATCGGCTAGATAAACTGAATGATTCACATAGACGGAAAAGGACAATATTGATCAACAGAAAGAGTGTAGTGTTCCACCAAGATCATGCTAAACCTCGTACAATTTGGTAAGCTTTTAAAGCTTGAATCCGACATATTGCTTCACCTATCATATTATCAAGATCCTGCATCTTCTGATTAGTATTGGTTGCGGTCTTTACACAATTTTCTTTATAATTCTAATAAGGAGGTCTCTGTTAAAATGGTGGACATCCGTCTATTTATTAAACTAGAACAGTAGGTAGGTATACTATGGGGCTATCACGCCACTTTGACCTTTGACCCCGCGAAGCAGGTTTTTACCGCTAATTACTTGCTAATTAAGCTTTATAATGATTGGATATTCATAAAGAACAGGCTTGATGTAATTCCAGTCACTATAAAGCAATTTCTTAGAAAAAATAATTAAATTTACATTTTTTTTATTAAACATAAAACTAATACCCTTGCTTATATATATTAGTTATTCAACGTTTGCTAGTTCAGTTGGGTGATTGGTAGGGGGCGCTTTAGGTTTTATTTTGTTATCATGTATTTCTATCTCAGATAAAGCAATAAAACAAAAAACGCAAAATTTACAGATCAGTCGATTTGCTGCAAATCACCTGATCAGTTAATTTCGCGTTTTTTGCTATATCTGAGATAGAAATACATGATCACAAAATAAAACCCAAAGCGTCCCCTACCAATCACCCAACTGAACTAGCAAACGTTGAACAACTATAATATATATAAACAAGGTTAATACATATAATAATTTACAAGTAATTATCCAATCATCGTTAAAATATTTATGAAAGTGAAATTCGCGGCGAAGCAGCATTCTTTATGAATTTCCAGTCATTAGAAAGCTTAATTAGCAAGTAATTAGCGGTAAAAACCTGCTTCGCGGGGTTAGAAGTCAAAGTGGCGTGATAGCCCCATAGTATACCTACTTAGAACATATAAAATAATATTCTACCTATCGATGATCTGGCATCCGTGCTAGTGATTAGCATAATATGTATTCTAATATAACGAATGGGAATCATTGTGATTCAAACTAGAGATATTCTGACGAAAAATAAAACTCAGCAATTAGCAAATTTTTATTATTTACAAGGTGAATGCAACACAATTGCTAAAAAGTTTCACCTTAATACGCAATTGCAAACTAATTATTTCCTATACACTATAATCATTTGCCTACAGATCATCTAAGGTCTTATTGTGTATGTATGTATACAAAATTGTTAACGTGTAATTTACCATCCGGTCTTTAATAGCTTAATGGTTCCTAAATATTTGGAAGTTATCGTATATGTGGGCGCAATATCGGTCACGTTAATTTAACAATCATTAAAACTGCGACAGCGTTAATTACATACCGTTCAATTGATTACCTTGAGGATATCTGGACGACATATTTAAGAGCAGCCGAAAACTATAAGTGCAGATAACAGGCTCGTGCGTTTACAGTTAAATAGCAGCATACCTTTACTGGTAGTAAAACGTGTCATTTAGGGAGGAGCTTTAATGAGAGTACACCGGTAATTTATGTCAGAATTTATGCGATATACGTATATATATGAGTATAATTTTAATTTACCTAATTTATTGCCATTTCCGGTGCTCGATGTGACACTGGGCGTAGGCCTGACATACATATAATGTCATCAATCTTAGCTAGGTACCTAGGTACTAGATAGATGGTGAATATAAAATATGTATTACAAGACAGTCTATGTAACAATACTGATTTAGGCAATTTTTGACCGTCTCGTTTGAAGTAAAGGTTTTACCGTCTAAAAATTTTTGTAAAGACCGGAAAAAATAATAATCAAAAGGTGTCACATCTGGAGAATGTGTGGCAGTGTATACCAGTCAAGCTATTAAAGCTTGATCAATTCTGGTATTTTGTTTTTTGAGTCTATCCAGGTAATGCCAATGCATGCATGTACCATGAGATCATTTAAAAAATGGCTTAAGTATGCCTTGGATAGAAATTCACATTTGGTAGCACTGATTTTAAAATACTGCTGTCAGAACAACACTGACAGTTGTTTGATATTATCAAAAGGAGGTTAATTTTATGTAGACATCAAAAACATAATTGAATTTTTAAGAAAATCAAACTAGAAAGGATATTTATTCAAAAACTGAAAATTACACTGTTAACCAATTACAATGTGCTCAAAATGCGATCCTGCAGCTTCTATACAGCAATTAACTCTACGCGTCATTAAAGGAGTGATTGAGTTGCACATATTGGTAATTGCATTCATAAGTACCTCTAACGTATGAACTTGGTTTTTAAATACTGCATTTTTAGGATATGGGAAAATGAAATAATCCATCATGGTTAAATCTGGAGATCTTGCAGGAAAATTTACAATTCTATTATCAAAAAATTCACTCAAATAAGCTATCGTTTCATGAAAAGTGTGTGCAAAAGTTCGTCATCATGCAGCTGTTCGATAAAAGATTGTAACAAATTATTTCGATAACGTTCTGCGTTTATTGTATCTTGAAAAAATATAGGGCCAACAATGCGTCTCCGTGATACTGCCATCCATATCCCAACCTTTTGAGAGTGCAAAGGAGTTTGAATAAACTCATTAGGGTTAATGGTAGCCCATATCCGCATATTTTGTTTATTAAGACACCCAGATAGATGAAACCACGCTTCAACTGAGAAAAAGGACCTATCCAGAATATCGTCAATAAAATTATTTAAAAACCATTGACAGTAGGTAATTCGGGAACCAGAATCTCGAGGAAGGAGTTGATGCACTGCAGTTATTTTGTAGGGGAACATGTGCAAATCTTTTTTAAGAATTTTCTGGCAAGTACCGTAGGATAATTCAACTTCCTGTGCAAGTCTTCGAATAGGTTTTCTAGGAGACTGTTGCATGTGCTGTTCAACATCTTGGATAACCTCTGCTGTTCGTTTGGTTGGTGGACCGCTACCTGGTTTTCGGGATACACTACCCGTTTCTCTAAACGTACGAATAACCTTCTGTATTTTAGTCAACAGTGTATGGTAGTCTGCTGGAAAAAATGGATATCCTTCACGAAACTCTTGCATACACGAAAGAATAGAATATGACGACTGTCCATCATTAATCACTCCATTCCTAAAATAACTCTCCGCAATAAAAACTTTATGTTCCTGTTCGAACATTATTTATGGAACGCACAAAAGGATAATCAGGAATATCTTAAATAAATTTATAGATCTGTCAAATTAAGTGACATATATTCTACTGTTAAGGGGAGTTCATAGCTCTTCGTTTGTCCGTTTGCGTTTGTACGTTGACCAATCACAGCACGTTATTTTTAAGTGCTTCGCAGTCTATCCGATAACGGATAAAGTTGACCGACGTTGAACTTTGTACGCGTCCGTTCATCCGTTTACGAAAAATGTGAGGTTAGACCTGTCGCAACAAAACGGTTAGTATAGGAAATTGATCTGTCATTAAACGTACGTTACCGACGCAACGCTATGAACCGCAAAAAAATGTTCATCCGTCAACGTGTCAACGCAAACGTACAAACGGATAGCTATGAACTAGCCCTAATTCTTTAATCAAATTAAAGTCAGTGCTACCAAATGTGAATTTCTATCCAAGGCATACTTAAGTCATTTTTTAAATGATCTCATGGTAGGTACATACTGGACTCTTCCTGGAGGATGGCAAACGGTACAAAGTGCTTGTCTCTCCATCTTACTACAGTACATCCACAAATTGATATTTCCAATCATGTTCCTTGCGAGTTAGTGCATATGATTGTGATTCATTGTGAACATAATGAAAAATTATCATTATGTCAAAATTTCAGTGAAAATTTTTGGATTCAATTTTCGACCAATCAAAATTAATCCTTTTATGTCACATGTATCAGGATATCCAATCAACATTTGATTATACTGATAACTACCCCGGAATGTTATCACTAGCGATAACACCCCGGCTGTCACCTGACTTAATGTCATATCACTGCTTATGTAAAACTTTTGACAGTTTCAAATTTAATTTTCGAAATGTAACGATTTGGAGAACTAAATAGTGAAAATATAGATAAATTGGAAACAAATTCAGCAACTTCTGCAAGCTCATTTAGTTTCTCAAATTGTACTTTCAATAATTGTTCTTTTAATAAATAAATGTTAACGTTAATTTAAAGCCAAAAATTTGCTGACCAAATATCCCACTGACAGAGATAAATCCTCATAGTTTTATTAGTTTCCTCTAGCACAGCAGGCAATGTGCTCTCGGAAACTAATAAAATTATTTCGTGATTATCATTGTCCAGGGATATTACTACTGATAACTGTCGTCAAGCTGATAAATTATCACAATTTGGCCTTAATTCTTTTCCTAAGTTCTTTTTTAACAACATAACCTTGAACACTAGATCACTATCACCCACAGGACACCAAACACTTGGATAAATGCCATTATCGTCTTGATAATGACAGCATTGCTGTCGAAACGCGTTGGCATTTATCCAAGTGTTTGGTATCCTGTGGGTGATAGTGATCTAGTGTTCTACTTCGGCACTAAGAGATCAGTGAATATTTGAACATAACCTTGTTTTATTGTTAATTGCTGTTCTATAAACAGACAATGCTACTTCGTCACAGATCTTTGACCAATACGAAGGGCATTAAAGAGAGAGATACAAATCCGATCCTCATAAGGCACAGCTTATAGACTTCTCCATTTCAATCTAAGATCAAGATCTACAACCATTTTCTGTTTTTCCTTAGCAGTATATCGATTTATTTCAGATACAAATAGACAAAATATTTTGATATTTCGATTATTTCCTCAATACTATTTGGTTTATTGGTAGAACCTCTCACAATATTTTTTTTTATTCCAATATTATTAATTTATCTCAATTTTTGCAACTGTTTAACATTTGTATGGGAATTTGAAGTACTAGCACATTGTGTGCTGTCTCTGTGATAAGTAGGTTTGCAATTTTGGGGAATGGACATGTTGTCTGTAGAATCTGAACCCAAATCACTTGCTGGTTCAAATTCAGAGACGTTTCGGAAATCTTCAAATAAGGCTTCAGTCCACAGTTTTAGGAATATTTCTTCTTCGTTTTCATAAGAATACATTCTTCTCGGTTTACTTTACACGAAACAAATACAACAGCTGTAATAGTCCAACAATCTCGGGTGTGCAAGGTTTGTAAGTCAGAAATGTACCAACCACATAAACATTAGCTGACGGACCATATACCCACCACAACAACTACGTAGGTCGTTGTGGCCGCAGTGGGTCACCGTCCTCCGCTATATATTTGTGTGTTTATTTTTCACAATATAAACCGATTGGAATGGAGAGAGTTTTGGATTGGTACTAATTCTAAGCTTACGTATTAAAGGAAATGAATCTTAAGATTAGAGATTGTTATCTCAACTGTGGCAGGCACAATAGAAGTTACCTAGATGGCAACAATGAAGGTAGACCTTTATATGCGCCAGCAAAACAATTTGTAAGGCTCTTGTGGATTGTTATAGTCATAGTAATTCAGAATACTTTTCTGAAGTTAGAACCTTCTGCTGTAATTACATCAACTTATTCGAGCATCTTTCTTTCGTCCGTGTCAAATCTATTGACAGTTGTAATCGTATTAGCTCCTACAAATGAAGATAGATAAAGCAATACAATTCTTATGCTTCCAAATCAAAGACGACATTTCAATAGCATATTGAACATATTTTGTCTTGTCTTCAAAATCTTTCCTCATTAGAAACGATCATGCTTAATGCTTGGTGGCAATTTTGACATTGTTTCTGTAAGAATTCGTAAATTTTAGTGTCATTGAAAAAATAATTATTAAAATTAATTAATTTCACTTCATGCTTCCAAGGCTGTTACGATTTCTTGGATTACTTGATCATTATGAAGTTCATTAATAAACAGTTACTGTCTAGTCTGGGAAACTACTAAACCTACTTATTGTGGACGTAGCGAATTCAATGACCTCATGTAGGTTATCCACAGACCAAATTCTTACATTTTTTCCTACCAGATCCGTGCCATAATCGATATGCTTGGGAGATAAAAAATGATCATTCCGGTGTTGTCATTATTGATGCATCCTTTGTTAAAATTACTAATATAACAGAACAGGTTTAACATTCCGCCATTCTTTTTATTCATCCTGTACAAATGTATGTAGCTTACATAATTCCATTAGTAATTTTTAGCACACATGCATATTTCCGTAAATTCTTGATATTCATATATTAATGATAAACATAATAACTCATTCAATTTTTCTTTTTATAGTTAATGTCAAAAATGATATCCACCATGTAATATTTAATATATTATACACAAAACGTATAATGGCTATACCTAATATTTGCTGCGACTTGTTTTAACGATCGGGGCGTCAGCACAAGCAACTCGCCATAGATGGTAACAGAAAGTGTTTCGTTTTTCGAATGTGGGTTGGACAACATATGGTCAGGGAACGCTTATATGGTTTTTAGCGTATTATCTCGCCATTACAGTAGTGTGCATAAGTTGTCGATCACTCACATATTACGCAAATACAAGTTTGTTGCAACTCTATTCGGAGGAAATGGTTACAATAAAATCATTTCTATATTCTAGAACATTGAAAATAACGGGATTGGTATCACCCGTTGTTTGTTCAGCAATTACCGCTGAACTATTTTTAATTAAACAAAAAAAATCGTTAAATTAACGGTCACAATAGTTTACCGAAGGTTGGATTATCTATTGACGGGTTTTGCTCCAATAGGCGCCGGTTAATTTTCGCCGAATCCCCGTATTTTGCATTTACTAT
>SMLS01050780.1:0-25430 GCA_004785975.1 Popillia japonica
AAGTAATAGTAGGGACATAGACATAGACATAAGTTCAGGTCTGTGAAATTACATATGCGGTATGCGCCTAAAACAATGCAGTCGGAATTAATGCAAGACGTAAACTGGGGACACGAAATTGTTTGCCCCAAAGCAACGGTATAAAGGCACATGGCGAAAATAAGCGAAGTCGAATGATTCACACTCGCAATAAAGACATCGGAAATAGTGCGTCGGAACATAGTTTTGCCTTTGTTGTGTGGAGTAATTCATACCATGGTTATAAAAATACGTAAATATAATACAGCGAAAAATGCACTGAATCATATATCTGTAAAATGAAGTGTATAAATCGCCTTTATAATGAAAACATATTTTTTTGTGAAATAGTTTTTATGGTACCATTATCTGTATTTGTTGCTGCTACACTTAAACATAATATAAGTCCTTTGAAGCTTTTTAGTATCTCTAGTCCCAAGCTATCCATGTAAGTATTAAGAATCACTTCTATAGTTGTTACATAATATGTAGGTATAGGTAAGTACATTCATATCTATATGTAGTTATTTATTGTTATTTACAATTTGTATTAGTATATATTTAAACATTTATTTACTATTTGCAAACATGTATGAAATGGAAAATACGATATGACTATTTTTATTGTAAATAGCATTAATTATCACACTATTGAAGCATAATTTGATTATTAAAAAAATTGTTCTTTTGTACTATAATTTTGTTAGACAGATTATTGATACTAATTAATTGGTAAACAACTGTGGCAGTGCTTTGCTTAGTACAAATGTTTACATTTCAACTATATATATGTATGTAAGTACATATGTATGTATATAACAGGGTACTTCGTGATATATTAGAGTCCTTAGAATTGTTTTATACATTCTTGTGTTGCAACTGACCGTCGTAAGTTTACCTATTACACACAGCGTTTTTTAATAGTTTATTTATGTCAAGGCTTTCAAGTTCTGTTCTAACAAAAGCATTAAATATTTTACGGTATTTGATAAGAGAACAAAGAGACGAATGCCTTATGATGTTTCACGAATTATGTATGAAAAAACAAAAGTTGTACTTATCCGCTCATTTAGAAGAATGTGAACTTTGCCTCTTTTTGATTGCATGCATAAGTAATTAGCGATTAGTTAGTGCTTAAGTGGTGCTGGAGTTTAGCATTAAAATGAACTATATAGTAAACAGTGAAACACTGTCGTAAACTTATGTGTTAAACCATGCACTAATTAAATGGTAAGTGATTGTTGATTTTAATGTTTAAACATAATTGTGTTATAATGCGCGGATGCATTTTATTGTAAGTTTAACCATTTTTAATCATAAAAACGCTCACGTACGTCTTCATGGAAGCAGTTTTCACCGCTATTTTAAAAAGTATTATAAATAATCAGACTAAATAAAATCAATTAAATAATAACTTATTTTAAAATTTTAATTTTCTGGATAAAATTGAAACTTTATCGATAAAATGTATATGCTGCATTATCGATAGTGCCCAACCAGCAAGTAATTTTAAATGTCATACAAAAGTCATTCAACACGTGCTTACTCATGCTTTTATTTGACAAGTAACAATGTACAATTATTTCATTATTATAAATTAAAATTCGACCAGTTTTTTTTGTGACGTTTAATTACTTCTTAAAAGACTCATATTTCAATTTCAAATTAACCTTATTTTATTAGGTTAATGGTTATGATGTAATATTCGTTTTTCTTACAAGATGAGTGTTACTTGACTTGAACTTGCAGTTGTTATATTACCGTAAAACGAAGATGACGCAGAATACACCTGACTTACCAAGTCCTGCTGGGGATAAACTGATATCTCCTATAAATGGTACTTCGGAGGATGATACAGGAAAAATTAAGCTAAAAAAAGAGTTAGGTCTGCTTGAGGGTGTTGCTATAATTTTAGGCATTATATTCGGTTCAGGTAATAATAGCTTTTGTGTTATTGTTTTATTATCATACATTATCAACTTTTTAGGTATATTTATATCACCAAAGGGTGTTATACAAGAAGTTGATTCAGTTGGATTTTCGTTAGTAGTATGGGTTATGTGCGGATTTTTATCTATGATTGGTGCATTGTGTTATGCAGAACTAGGTACTGCCATTCCAAAATCTGGTGGTGATTATGCTTACATATATGAATGTTTTGGTCCACTGCCTGCGTTTCTATATTTATGGGCGGCAAATTTAATATTTGTGCCTACAACCAATGCCATAATGGGTCTTACTTTTGCAAAATACGTTATTCAACCATTTTTTGTTAAATGCGATGTACCTGCTCCAAGTGTGACTTTAGTGGCCATTATGACAATCTGTAAGTCAAAATTCAAAAATAATTTTTACTAACATTAATAAAAGGATTTTGCAGGTTTTCTAACATTTTTAAATGGATACAATGTGAAAGCAACAACTAGGATGCAAAATCTTTTCATGTTTTCCAAAGTTGGTGCTCTGGTTTTAGTCATTTTGATAGGAGTTGTATGGATGTGCTTGGGACATGTGGAGAATTTTCAAAATGCATTTGAAGGTAGCACAACAAATCCTGGCAGAATAGCTAAAGCTTTTTACTCAGGAATTTTTTCATATTCTGGATGGTAAGTGAAGCAATGAAGAGAAATGAGAAATTGAGCTATTTGTGTAACCCCATATTAGAATATATTTTCAATCATATTTGCTTTAACCACGTTTCACATTTATGCTACATATGTATTTCCCATGATAGAAGTAAATTTGCATTGTTTAATTTCGAATGTATATCCTAGTATCATATAGTATCAAAGTGAATATAAATAACAATACATAAACTAATGAAGAAAACCAACAAAATTCATATGTACTGATGTATTTTGTATGTCTTTACTTAGTGGTTTGAGCATTATTTTGTTAAAGCAGTAAATACAAGCATTACTCAAATAATATATGTCTAGAAACAAAATAGAATTAATTAATAATTTATTAAGAAAAATAATGTATAAATCATATAATTGCTTATTGCAGGAACTACTTAAATTTTATGACAGAAGAATTAAGAAATCCTTTTGTGTAAGTTCAGAATGGTAAAGCACATATTAAGTACTGATTTCATATTCTTTATAGAAACCTTCCTCGAGCCATCTACATTTCAATACCTCTCGTAACACTAATATATGTTTTAGCAAACATGGCTTATTTATCTGTCCTCACACCTGATGCTATGATGGCTTCTGATGCTATAGCTGTTGTAAGTAATCAAGATACGTCTTATGTATAAACTTCAATTAATTTTTCTTAGACCTTTGGTGACTATGTTCTGGGGAAAGCTGCAGTGATTATACCAATATTAGTAGCTATTTCAGCATTTGGTGGATTAAGTGTTCACATAATGGCGTCTTCAAGAATGTTATTTGTTGGAGCAAGAAATGGACATTTTCCAGAGTTTTTGGCTCACATAAATATAAAGACATTCACTCCACTACCGTCATTAATCTTTCTGGTAAGTTTTTCAACAAAAAACACACTTAAAAAAAATAAAATACTGTTTAATATTGAACCACTTTTTTACTGCTAAGTTTATGATCATGCTGATATTCTCACGTTATTTCTGTTTAAATAATACAAATAAAACAATGATATTAATTTGCATACATATGTGAGAGTAAGCAAATTTAAACAATGAAGATTTGCTGTCATTTCACACTCTAGGAAAATTCTTGCAGAACGTGTATATTGTTGTAAAGTAATATGGTGTGCCGAGACAGATGTCCTTGGCAGAGAAATAAAACAAAGCACTGAACAAATATGTCTTACGTATTTGTTTAAGATTTAATAAAGATTGAATTTATGTATTATTTCATGAAAATACAAAAATAGAATATATAATGTGATCTACATTTTTTGCGAAAGCCAAAATTTGAATTATATTTTAATAGTGCCAAGGTCAATTATTACAATTTGTTATTAATTTTGATTATTAAATGTTGAAACGTGATATGAAACGATGCAGTTTAAGATTTTCTAATAAAATATCTATACAATTATTTGTTATACAGTCAATGAAAACTCAATTTTTGTCACACATACACCTTTTTTAATCCATTGTATTTCGTTTCAGAATATTTTATCTCTTTTCATGTTAGTCAGTAGTAATATACACCAACTGATAACATATTGTACCATAGTGGAGTCTTTCTTTGTTATGTTATCAGTTTGCGGTCTTTTATACCTAAGATGGAAACGCCCCGACTTACCAAGACCAATTAAAGTTAATATCATAGTTCCAATTATATTTATTATTATTTGCTTCTTTTTAATTGTAATGCCTTGTGTGGAGGCTCCATTTGAAGTCGGTATGGGGGTATTGATTACTCTATCTGGAATTCCTGCATATTATTTTGGAGTAAAATGGACTGACAAACCCGCTGGTTTTATAAAAATTATGCGTAAGTTTTATTTCTAATTTTAAAAAATAATTCATTCACGGGATGAAGTATAAGTTGTTAAGAAAACTTTAATGTTTTCAGATAAATTCACCAGGATCTCTCAAAAGATATTTGTAGCTGCCCCTGAAGAATAATATTCATTAATTAAATCGTTTTTACTTATAGGTTTTAATTCGAAAAAGTAGCATTATACGGCAAAAATTATAAAATAGTTTTTATATGAATGTATATATTTGCAAAGCAAAAGTACTGTTAATTTTTTATATTTTTGATCTGCGATGAGATGAACATGTTATATCGACATATAGAAAACTTTATTTAAGCAAAAAATTTTCGACTTTTATAAATGGTATTTTATATCTGTGTTAAGTATAGATTCGCGGAAAATATATGGTTGTTTTCAAAGCGTTGCTAAAAATACATGTACTTTGTTAGGTTGTTTACATTTCGTGGATTTTATGCGATGTCAGGAATCTAGATATTTCTAGTTGTTTGCGCGTATTTTTCATTATAAGTAACAAAATTTACATATATATATTCTAAATTAAGTATATAAATTTAGATAAAAATGTAAAACCGAAAATTAATTACTTATAAATTACATTTTCTTGAAATACGCCGAAAACCGTTTTGTATAATACTCTACACAGAAATTGTGCCAAATGAAGTTTTGATTGTGTTTCGTAAATCTTGAATTAATGTAATGTAAAAATCATTTTTGATTACTAGCAAGGAAAAGCTGTTTCACATAAACAGATATTTTGAAGTAATTAGTTCATTATACTATTTGTTACAATAATTCGTATACCGCATCGTGTACATAAGTACATATGTATTTCTGTGCATGTGGTCATGCGTATTAAATATAAATTGATCGAGTGCAAGGTGTTAATGCTAATAATAAACTAATATAAAATATAGAAAACACGCGAAATCGCTGCTATTTGTATCCAAAAATTATGTAATATACGTTACTGATATTGAGGTCGCGTACAAAACAAGTACTGCACATTAACCGCAAAAGCTGGTGTTTTGTTTCTGCATACATATATGTTTTAGATACATGATATATATACAGTTGCCTTTATATAATTGGCAGTGGATTATTTTAATTACAAAATTGTATCAATTTTTATAGCTCGCATAATTACGGGCTATTAGAAAAGGACGTTAAAATGTATACATGTATATATATATATGTGTAATTTACGTGTAGTGCTCACTATATAATTCTTTACTCTCGTTTTTTGTGATTTTCTGCTCAAACGAGTCGCTGTGTCAGTATATTTTTCGTATGCGGCGTATTCAGCAAAATTCCGGTTATGATCTGACTCGACTTCGGTAATAAAGAGTTATCTCTGAGAATTAAAGCTATTTTAAAATGTCAATTGTGGATATTGTGCCGTAGTTTTGTTGGAAATAAATTAAATTCGTGATCACAACTTTTCCTTGTAAAATAAAACCAAAACCATTTCTTCACCTCGGCCATGGACACGCAATAATGATTCTTATACATCATATTTTTATAAATACAAATCAAAATACATTGGCCTTTAGTAACTTCACTTCTCCGAAAATAAAATTAAATAAAAGATAATGTTACACACTATTTCACTGTCGTAATTCAAGTTTTCTTATTTATATTTTCACATTATTATTGGATATCACAAAAAATCAACCATTATTATCTACTAGAAAACAGTCGAATTGAGTTTTAGTGATTGGAGAAACCATTATATCGTTATGTAGTATTATTTTTGTAAATTAATGTATGGTATGTGGCATTTTTTGCCAAATTTACAGTATGTATGTAGTAATTTATGTTAACGGATAAATATTGCCTTTGCGACCTTATTGGAATTTGCAGAGATTGCCTTAAATTTCTATCTGTACAGTATAAAAAGGCGTATTAAGATGATGGTCTTAGAAATTTTTGATAACTTGGCCGTTAATGCTGGATGCGTGAAAAATGGGAAATATCACGAAAATTTGGTTAAACTGTACATCTTCCTTTTTTCGTCTAATAGTTGTGTATGTTTAAATAAAGCGAGTTACCTTATGTTATGTAGTGAGCCTTGTTATACTATATATATAGTTATTTACTAATCGTATTTACAATTGATTCGCCAGTATTATAATTTATTTCGAATAATTCGTTTTTAATACAAAATATCCGAATGTTTTAATTATATATGAAATAATATTAATATTTAAAGATTTAGCTCGAATGACAAATATTCTCTGAACTAATTTTTCTGATTGGTCGAAAATACAAAAATTTCTTTATATTTTATGAAAAATACCGATCTTCTATACAGTTGGGGGTATTGCGGAAAGATATATTCGGAAAGAAAAACCTGAGCATATCTAGTTTCCGTGAATGTAGATCTAATAACATTTCTATTAATTAGTTACATGAGCAAGATACAGAAATGTCATGTTCAAATAATTTTAACTAGTCATATAATTTGTGTTCTTTTATTCAATATCTATAGAAATCTCAGAAGTCAAACTAATACGCATTTTTAAATACAGGAAATTATATCTCATTTACTGTACTTATTATTTTGTTTAGGTTTAAGCAATAGTAATTTTCATTGTTACCATCTTAGCTTTGTCTCGAAATTAGCTGTGATTTTGTACCATTATAACAAGTATGTTTTGTTTAAATTTTAAAATAAAGTATATTTGTCTTGAAATGTGTTTTATCTTAGAGTAAAGCAATCATAATTTGCAATATAAATAAGTTTAGATATTCGAAGTATGTATATACCGTTCTAAGTTCAAGGCAAATCAAGTGTACTAATGTTATATTTTCGATGCCTTCAATCTTGCGTTATATCACTGCGATAATCATTTTAATCGATTTTATTGCAGTGGAGTTGAACAATTTTTATAATAAATCACCTACTGTCATGAAAACAAAAATGTACATTATCATCTACATCCGGTAAAATGATATACTTTAAGACATGCACAAACAAATATTATGATGTGCAAAAATATCACACTACAAAACATGTTTACTAAGTATCGCTTTGGTAAATTGAATATTTGTAAGACTTTGAGCAAAAGAGTAAGATCACCAGCAAGAATGTCATACTAGAAAATTATATTCAATTATACATATTTGAAGATTATTATCGTTTCACGTTAATATTCCGTAAAATTGCCTATATCAAACTTTGACTTTTGTTTACACTTATTTCTGTTAAAAGATAATACGTATAGAGGTATCAAAACCAAAGTCAGAACCGAAATAAATAAAATAATTTTCATCGTGGTATACCTCAATAGGCTAGTTTTGCTAGCGGCAGTCAAGCGACTTCAGATGGTTTGATAGTTAATGGCTATCAAAATGGAAATCGTAATCAGTAAATCGATTTTATACAGTAACAGTTTTTTAAAATCTGGTTTGGACTGTTTTCAGTGAAGAACACATTTTCAGCCACAGAAACGTATTGCCATCGACCTAACTATACCCAAAAAATGATAATTGTGATCATTTTTCATTTCTTATGTTATCTAGTGTGATAGCATCTGTAATTTAATTCTTTACTTACACGTACGTCAATGCCTTTCGCTTAGCAACTACATATTATAACTTCTACAGAGGAAACATTTTTCAATTAGTGTTGATGAGGCTAGGCATTTCTAGTTTTTTTATATGAGCTCACCTTCCTGAAAGTTATTACGAACAGATATTCTTATTTAGTACTATAAGAATTAAAATGATAGAACGAATCGAAAAAACCTATTTTTTTCAAAATATTTAAATGTTTGCTTTTAAAACTGGTTTCGACAATCGATTTTAAAATTAATGTTTAAAATGGTTTTAAATCGGTTTTTGAAACTGGATTTTTATTAAACCAATTCGTGGAATATGGCACAGAGCTGTTTGATTATTGCTTATTATTACTTTGTTTGTAATACTCTACTCCAATAAGTACTTTTGATACATTAGCGACACAAATATTTCTAGAAACAAATAGAACAAAGTTTTAACAATCATAAACATAATAAGAATATTTGAATTGAATTAATCGAATATGTTTCTGGGTGAGAAGATGATAGAAGAACCATCTTATCCTAGTGGGTGTCTCTTCCAAATATTCTCGCCATACGAACTTTAAGTTGTGTCGTATCATTAAACAGTTAACAATTCAGGAATTTTGATTCATTAAATAATTATCAATTAGTTTGCGCGTTTTTGATATCTATCCTAATGCCTCACCTATTTATGCAACGGGAGCGTACTGGCAATATATGTATGTCATAGTTTAAAATCATATATAGTTTTACTTTTTTAATTCAATTATTTCCTTTAATTAGTTAAAAATTAAAGATTCCAACATAATTACGAATACCGATGAACATATTTGTTATGTTATTAATTTTAGATAAACCTTCAAGACCGCCAATGTCAAATTATAATTAGTAATGTAATATTTGTTTGAAACAATGAAATACGGATAAGTTACCCAGATTTATACTAATCTACATACTTATACTTAATTATTGTATCAATGCTTTATACTTATTAAATGCATAAAGATTAACTAAAATAGAAAAAAATTGCTTAAACAATACTTTAGGTTTTTATTGTTATTAATATAGCAACAACTATATTATATTAATACATTATAGGTGCACATAAAAATTAAAATAAGGAATGTATTTACAGAAACACTATATTATTTGAAACACCATTTTTAACATATTGCTACTTTTTATGCTGAACGCAGGAAGTCATCAGGATTGAACATACCCTATGAATTTTTTGATAAAGTTTGTAATATAAACCATAATATAGTACATACCTTAGCTCTTCTTAGAATCGAATCCTTAGTAGCATCATATGGATGATCTTTTGATGGAATTTCAAGTACTGCTGGTATGGGTTGTGTATGACCATCAATTACATGGCGAATCAGCTCAGCAATATTTTGATTGATTAAAATAATATCTATATCATCTCGTTTAATAAATCTCTTGAAGCAATCTTCTATTTCGCTTACAGCAGTATCTATATGTATATATACACAAATAGTATAAAATGTAATTAAACTTTTTATATATTAACTTACTTTTATCAACTACCATAAAATTAGGATGTCTGTTTTTATTGATTTCGCCTACTCCGCCCAAAAGAAATCCAACACAAGTATCCTACAAGAATTATTTTATATATTAATAATAATTAGATAAATTAAACGGGTACCTCATCGCCAATAACAGATAATAATTTTCCTTTTGCTGATGAGAATGCCATTATATTAATTTGTTCTGTAAATTTATTGTTCGCTTTCAAATTTAGATAGAAGAATTATGAAGTAACCAAAGATATCACCTGACGAACAACCTGACAGAAGCAGCTGACTATGCAGGTTAGCCAACAACAACTGCTTTACACACAGTACTGAAATTTAATCATAAATTTAAATCATGATAATTATACTGTGTTCTACAATCTAACGACATAGATAACTATCATACAAAAATATATAATACCATTATAGTATTGTTTATGGTTCAAATTGTAGTTTATTAAAATATTTTGCCTTAATAAGTAGTACCAACCTCGTCCGCTATTTGACAGTTTAGAAGTTTGGTTATGACATATTCAAAATTTGAAGGTGAATGTGGAAGTGACAATATAAATTAACAAAAGTATAAGTATCCTAACAATTATTTACATCAACTTTAATATTTATTTCATTATTAGATGCCGAACGTGGCAAACACTCAGATAACCGAAGCTCGTGAAACATACTTAACACTATTGGAGCTATCACGATTATTAAATACTGGTTTAGATCCTGAAACATTAACTATTTGCGTTCGATTATGTGAAGCTGGTGTTAATCCAGAAACTTTGGCGACTGTAATACGTGAATTACGAAAAGAGGTGGCAAATCTCAATGATGTAGAGAAAACAGCAGATGATGCCAACCCATAGATTATAGATATGTGTATAAACATAAAAAATATATTTAAAAAAATATACATATAACAAAAAAAATATATGTAAATGTAAATTTATAATTCATCTTTTTTATTTGAGTATTTTCCATAATATACTTTACTCTCAATTGTTACGCTTTCACATTTTTCTTGTCCTATAAGAAACTCCTTAGCTGGCCAAGCCTGTGCACCATCTTTAAATAGAAAGATTGCTCTATTATCATCTACTAAATACCTAAAAATACACATGTAAATTGTATATATTTTTTGCAGCTATATATTACAATTATGAGCTTTACCGTTCAGCTTGTATATGATTATTCCATAAACTAGTTTGCCATAATTTTGTAATTGTTTCAGTTTCATCTCTTGTAGGATTTCCTAACACGCTAACAAAAGTCATTAAAGTACGACCTTTCTTGGTCATTGCTAGCATACTTTCTGGATCGTTCATATCTAATTTAGCCATATCGACTGGTGGTGGATTTCGTAAATGTTCAGGTAATTCATCTTCCTCCAATGGTTCTTCATCTTCCTAATATGCCCAAATCTTATAATTTTTGCGTTAATTTGCAATGTTTATAATTACCTCCCATTGATCAAATAGCCTTTCCATATCTGCATCTGTAAAATCTCTTATATCTTTCTTTGCCCAGTCGGGTTTATCTTTGCTAGATTTTTTAGATAATGTAAATGGTACTGATAGTATTAACAGAAATAAACATAATTTCTGCATTTTGGCAATTTTTTTTGTACAACAAAACCGGAAAACTAAACCTAACCTCTAACGTGTATTGCCAGGATTGCCAGTATCAGGTGGTATCAGCCAGTATATGGCATGGCCAGTATGTTGCCAGCAGGTAGCCCGTGGGTCAGTGTGGGTGCCACTGTCAGCAATGGTCGGAAACAGTCAGAAAGTGGTTAACAAGCAATACATAAATAGTTAGAGAGGGCACAGAACAAATTCAAATTAGTACTTTTACATATTTCTCGTATTAATAAATAATTATTTCTAATTAGGGGTATGCACAGTCGGTGGCTTTTTATATTAAAACATGCTGTATAAGTTGCTATATAACTGTAGTTACGTTTTAATTTTGAAGATCCAGTTTAAATTTTCATTGTACCGTATTAGATTTATGGTACTCTATTTTAGGATCTTTTCGTTTCTATAGGTACCTACATATGTTTTCAAAATTGTAAATCTTCATATTATAGATAAATTCCGGTAACTCCAAATTCGGTAACAAAAAATTATGTATTAATTGAGTTGTGGTGTTTGGAGTTACAGAAATTTACCTGTATTACTCAAGTTCACAGTCCTTCCATTTTCATGGTATTGATATCCTTATTGAGTCTTGCAACCGGCATTGTAAATGTCTTATTATCTTTGGTTTGCTTTTTATACGGTTACGGCTAATGATCAACACTCGTGAAATTTTGGTTTTGAATAAATGGTCCACAAAACATGATTGGATTATAGAAGTAGTGTTAGCAACGCTATCCATTTCTATTAACTAATTCCATACTAGTCCGTTTGGCATATGGTCTTAGTAGTAAAGTCTAATGCCCGGTTTTTCAAACGTCAAACAGCAGTTATCTGTTTGGTATCTGGCAATTTAACAAGGACTGTCTTTGTTAAATCGACAAATACTGAGCAGATAACTGCTGCTTGACGTTTCAGAAACCAGGCATTAGTGGTCTTCTTCATGATGATACTGCGTTAATACATTAATGGTTTTACTTTAACCCTTTCACTGCGCGAGCCGGATTAATCCGCAAAAAAAGGTGGTGTCCGACATAGAAAAAAACCTCAAACAATTATTTTTCCGTCTATCGATACAGACTTCTCTTCGTCACTGGACAAGCAACACATAAGTATCTCTTGCGCAAAATTGCTCCGGTCACTGTACGAATCATGTAAAGATGCAATCGTACCACGGAAGCATTTTGTTTGAGACGTTGCGCAGTGAAAGGGTTAATACTGCTGTTTCCTAGACAAGCAATACTAAAATGGCAATCGTAATATTACCGCCAAATTCTAACGTAAAATGATAGAAAACTGAGAGAATAGTAAAACAATCAGATAGCTGAATATTGAAAGTACCAGTATGATAGAATGAAGATTAATTTAGATGGTTGCGGGATACTATTTTTCCCCCAATTACACAATTCGATAAGAGGATTTTGTATGCAATGTTATTAATATATCAAAATACTGGTTTTTATATTTAAAAATAGTTACTACTTACACAAAAAAATGGAGTGGTAAAGGAATCAAAAGAGACCATATAATAAAAAAGTTTTATATTTCAAACTGCATCGATTTTAAATAAAAATAAAAAAACAACAGGTGTATAACTATAAACTTTGTACCTTTTAAATTTTATACATCTACAACAGCCCATTATATATGGATCATTCATTAAACATTATTTAAACAGCAGAATGATAGAAACAATAGATAATCAAACAATCTTTCAATATGAACAACCAAATGTTGTGAGAAATATTTAGTCAAAATCTACTTACTGCAATAAATGTAGTATTTGAATTATATATTCCCTGCTATTTTGTTACATAGTTTGTGGTAATTGTACTATTGCGTGATATTGTTTCAACTTAACTATTATATCAAACTCGGAATTAAGTTATATAAGAAGCTAGAATAAGAAGATATACTATAAAATGAGTGTTTATACCAAATAGATCACGAAAACGAGGCTTTCAAATACTTATACAGAGAAATATAAATCATACGAACTAAAATAGGTGCACTTTCTGTAATTATCATTTGTTATTTTGCAAAAACGCCATACCATGAACGCGAAAATGCTTGTTTAATTCTAAAGAATCATCAAACTGTTTCAAACAAACTTTGCACTGGTTTTCTTCAACGTCATCGTTAATCTCTCCCGATTCTAGCCGCATATATTTTCGTAATTCCGATATTGCACTTTCATCGACGCATTCATTTTCTCTTACGTAATCGTCAACATTGCTGATTCTATGAAAATACATTAAATGTTTATGGAACGAAGGTTTTACAACAAAACATTCACCACACTCCATACACTGGTAAGAAGTTGACACATTCCTGTGCTGTCGTATGTGTTCATGGAAGGATGTCCTATCACTATCTCTATAGTCACATACCCTGCAAACGTATGTTCCCTCGAAAGGGATTGGTTGATCTAATCGTAATTCTACATCAGCAGCACGTTTATGTTTTATTAACAACGGCGAAGTTGTACTTTTACGACGTTTTTTTTTCGAATTAATTTCAAATTTGGAGGCAGCTTCTGGTGTTTCACGTTTTATGGATAGAATTCTTTGGATGTTTTCATCTTCTTTCGTTAATACAACTTGAGGATATCTATATGGACAATCATGTAAATGTGCTTCAGATACTACCAAATCTTTATAACACAATATGCATTTTATAGTCCGCGAATTATCACTATTGTTATTGATATTTGTATTATTTGAATTAATGGTGGTACAAATATCTGTAGTAATATTTTGAGCTACTGGAACAGTTTCCTTTTCAGTAACGTATGTGATATTCATGTTTTTGCCGCATCGTGGACAATCTGGTAATGTTGTTATTAATCTTACCACATAGTTACAATGTAAACAGACAACTGCAGTATTGCATTTTTTCAATCTACGTAGTTCTTCAATTGTTAATTCTTTCTTTGAACAACGCATTAAATGAGTTGCGTACGTTAATCCTGATCGGAAAAAGTTACGACAAAATTTGCATATGTACACGTAAACTCTAAGAGTGTTATCAATGCAGTGCCAATTTACATGTTGTTTGAAATTGTCTGCTTCTAACGCAGAATGTTTGCAAATCGTACACTTATAAATTAATTCAACAGGTACAACTTGTTGGTGTACCGTTTGCCCATGCTCTACAAAATCTCTAACACCGTAATAAGTCTCATCACACATAGTACATTTATTTAATGTCTGGATGTGTACTTCAAAATGTGTCATAAATGTAGATAATTGAGCAAAAACTTTACAACAATTCTTCTTCGGGCATTTTAGTCGTACTTGTTTCGCTAAATGAAAGCAAACGTCTTCCAGATGATCCAACAAAGACATATTATCTGTAAAATCCTTTCCACATTCGGGACAGACAAATGGTGGTTGCCGATCATGTAGTCTTTGATGAGCGGTGAAAGAACAAGCTGTAGGCGCTATATATTTACATATATCACATAAATAAGCGTCCCTGAGAGGAGCTAAGCTTGTAAAATGTGAAGATATTTCTTTTTCCTGTGGTATCGACATGTGACATTCTGGACATTCAGATTCTTTTAATTTTACATAACTGGCATCATTCGTTTTATTTAAAGTTTCCGCAGATGTTTCAGGAGAGGATTCATTACTAACATCACTATCAAGCTCTTCTTTCACTCTAACTGTTGGCGTCTCTAGTTCTTTAATGTTAACAGAATTATTAGTAACTTCTTTTTCAGTGATATTGTTGCTGTTGTTGTTTGTAGACGGACAAATATCTTTCATTCCATTAATTTCGGCGGAATTATCACTACCTCCATCATCAAGTTGTATATTGCACTCTGTAGATTCTTCATTAAGAAAATTTTGAATTGTGTTTTCATTAATGTTAATAACTGGTTCTTGCTGTGTAATTATCTTTTTGGCTATACCAGCCGTAGTAACTACGTTAGTAGTCATAGTATTATTTTCCAACCGCACGAAAGCGCACTTCGGTACATTAATGCAGATCTGTTTTAAAACTAACGACGCCGGTGGAGTACCATTCAGTTTGTAATGATAGAAGAGCAAAACTGTAGGCATCATTGTAATAAGATTCTTTCCCCTATTTGTTCTAACAGGCGTGTAAAAACGTGTGTTTACAATAATTCCATTACTAGGTTCTTCTCTAATATTGTAGTACATTGGTATATTGGAATGAGGTGGAAATCCTATAAGTCCGAAAGGCAAGCATGATACTTTAATGTTGTCTAGATTAATTTGTCCACCAAACGGACTATAATGCCCGCGCGAATGAAGTAGCAGAGAACATGGGTTGTAAAACGGTGTCCCTTCATTATCGCCACAGGCATTGCATATGAAATGTAGCACAATTGTAAATCTGTTAACGTGATCGAGAAATGAGGACTTAGAACCAAATCTATAAAGAAAAAGAAACATTAAAAGTTATTAGAAATATTCTTCAATTACATACGTAAATGCTGCCGCTTAATTTTTTAAACTGGTTTTTTTGTATATATTTTTTTATTTGTATTGGACTTGTCAATTTAAATATTTTGCTCAAACTGAAAGGATCGATTCAAACGAGCGAATATATGCGGATGAAATCGAATAGATTGATTAGATAGAAGAATCAAAAAACATCGTCGCACAACGGTTATCAAGTGTTCTGAAATTTGTCATTCATTAAGATAAAAGTAACTAACTACATTTTCACACTGGACATCCAGCTGGATTTAACCAGGATTTATCACCATTTATTGGAGAATGGAAAAAAATGCCCACGGCGTCTTTTTACTATCCTCTACTACCGTCTTGGTGAGGCATTTGGAGGAGTCAATTTTTATTTACAATAATGTTTATTTATGTAAAGTGATTATAAATAAGCAAAATCATTCACGTAATACATATCTAGTTTAAACTGATGATATTATCACGCCGGTAGGTAGTCAATTTAATTCTTCGAGCGAACAGTAAGATTGTATTCCGATCGATATACTACACGCTGTTAGGAGAAAAGTGAATAATAGCGCAAAAACGGAGAGATGGTTCTGTAACAAAACCATCGAACACAGTTCCACATACAAAAATGTATGGACATAAATCAGCTATTTCACATTTACATAACTTACATGAGAGCCTTAATACTAAATAAATACATACAAATTAGATCAGAGAAAAAGTAGAGATTCGCGAAGAAACCAAACAATAATAAGGTCTGAGAAAACTACTGTTTGATTCGAGAATTTCTAGTGTAACTGTATAGTAAGACATCAAAGTAGGTAATAGTTGCCTATCTTCACAACTGTCTTTTCCGTCTTGAATCGTCGGTGATAGCGACATTTTTAGTAGGTAATATTGATTGCTTACTGTTAAAATACATACATATATACAATGTAATAATGCATATACAACGATTTAAAAAAATACTTACAATTCGCGGCAGGCGTAGCACGTGTAGACCTCAGTTCCTTCTTGGGGTCTTACAGACATCCACTGTTTTCCTTCTCTCTCAAATAAAATATTCCATTTAGAAACATTTGGGTTTCTTTTGAACTACAAAGCACATCAGATTAGATACTTGTGAGACACTATAATGATGTACTGATAAATTTGCTAAATATCCACGCGAATTTTTACAAATCATTGATGTAAATATCGAATTGTTTATTATTTTCTCATATAAAATGCGATCGTATGTGTTGTTATAATATGTACGTAATACGAAATTTACTCACATTTTTTCCAGCTGTTAATGTGCTCATGACAATACTGGTGGTATCACGTTATTATTTGTTCGACAATATACATCAACTATAGGAGTACGTTACCCTGCTAATATCGTCAAGTTGTCTGCAGGAACTCTGAAATCGACTATTATAATACGTATTCAAATAAAAAAATAATATGTACTTACGATAGATGCTGTCATCAATCACTAAAAAATACCCTCATATCACTTGATATGTGAATAGTCGTACGTAGTAAAACCAGTGTAGTTTTATTTTTTGACACTTCACATAGTAAGGGCGCTGAAGTCGATAGATATGCCTGGGACATGCGTGCAATGCTAATTTTTTACTTCTGCACAAAACGTTATGTTAAAGCAATAAGGTAATGTAACTGTGTATCATAATTACAGTTCTCAATTATGAATGAATTAATAAAGTAATGTTAAATTCTATTATTTTCTATTAGTTGTATGCTGAATTTCAACGGCTTTCTATCAGTACATATCAATACCTAGATCGGCTCCAATCGGTTCACTCCCGCCAATTACGGTCACAGACATACGGACACTGGGCGTTGAGTGGGAGCTCGAATAGGTTACGTTTCATGCATGTTTCATGTTAAACGGGTTGTATAAATCAAGGCAGACATCAACTAGCGTTTTTTTTTAACATAAAAAATATGAAACGTTGCCTATGTGGCCTATTTGATCACATCGCTGAACTTTAAATGAAATATAATAAGATTTAGTTAGATTTTGTTGTACATACGCGAAATAGTAATAATAGCATAAGATTTGTATGTAGGTATTTACAAACGTTAAAAATTTATAAGAATTCCGTCAAACAAAAATATAAATAATTCATTATTTCTACAGTAATAATACATACTTTAAAAAGAAAGTAACGAAATATTAGATAATCCTCACGAAGTTACACGGTCCAACAATGATTAGGGATATGCCTACAATTACAAAAGTATTTTTCGGTAAAAATCATCAAAACTTTTCTAAATAATTTTTGAGAAAATTCGTATGAAAATGTCAATTATGTCAATGTTGAAACAGTTACTTTTCTAACTTGGTTGGTTGATGATTTACTGTCATTGTAATAGTACGTTACTTGAAGCGTATACAATACATTGTAATTTTCTGCAACTATATGTTATATATTTGTGGAATGTGTGCGAAGCACATAGGCCCGAGGTAAAGGTATCATCCCATCAAAATGGGATACCGATCATGATCACAAATCTTGTTGTAGTGGGGATGAATCATAACTTCATATTTTTTAAATAGAACATGATTCCTCTGAACAAAACCAGTTTTGTTCACTGATCAATGTTAAAAAGAAAGTACCTAATACTCCGTATCATAATGGAGCTCGGCAAAATTTTCGCATGCAGGCCCGTGCTATATTGTTCCACCACCGTCTTCAATAAATATTTGATACATTCAAAACTCAAAACACAATAAAGAAAATATGAGTGTCTTATAGGTTATATGTATGTATATTAAAAAAATACGGGTGTTATGGAAAGGTTACTTGACATAGGTATAGGGTATAAATGGGCAAAGAAGTTTTGGACACTGTGTCTCGTTCTATTGACGGATAACTGTTTATCAGTTTATATCTAAAAATAATAATTAGAAATTTTGTAGTTTTATGGATATGGAAATTAATATAAAAACGGATCCAAAAAAAAATTGGTCTTTCATTGATACAAAAAAAAGGTAGTGCTCGAATATCGGGTAATATGTTATACAAGAATGCTGTCCTCTCGGAACCAATTGAAATTGTAAATGGTTTTGCGGATTACTTTAGAAACGTATATACTTTGCAGTTTATTAAAACTGACAATACCGTTGATACAGCATTTAATACAAATATTTTTGGCATAAAGTCTATAACAGATTTTGAAATACAGCAAGCTGCTGCAAAGTTAAAAGGAAATTTTACGATGGGGCCCGATGGCTTGCCGTCTTTTTTGGTTAAATGCTTTGAAAATTATTCGCAATAGTATTTCCTGATATCTGGAAAAAAACAAAAATAGCTCCTGTCTTCAAGTCTGAATCAAAGAATATGGTCAACAACTATCGGCCTATAGCACTGTTGAGTAATTTTTCCAAAATCTTTGAGAGGATATTGTGCAATTTAATTTACTGGCATATCTACTCATACATCGTAGTCAGCATGGTTTCGTAAAAGGACAGTAATTGTAATTTCACTCAATATATTGCTGGTAACATGGATAATAAGAAACAAATTGATGTAGTCTCCACAGATATTAGGAAAGCGTTTGATCATGTGCAACATAACCTTATCGTCTCTAAATTTGCAATTTTGGTTTGCATCCTGATCTAATTATTTTATTGCAAGATTACCTAGCGAATCGTCAGTTATATGTTGAATACAAAGGTGTTTCATCCAATATTTACCCGGCTCACAGTGGAGTGCCCCAGGGCTCGAATCTTGGACCAATTTTATTCATTATGTTTATCAATGACATATGCGATCGATTTAATGCTTGATGCTTGCTCTACGCTGATGAAGATTTTTACTGCCATCAACACTATACTGATAAGGTAGTACGTTCGATTTGCGAGCATATGTCATTACTTTACATTTCTCAGTATTGAGCGAAAGACCATTATCTGTGCACCAATTAGTAAGTACATACATCCAAATCATGTTGCAAAGCCACGCAATCCTCAAAACCGTTGATGGCACAAGCATTGAAAGGGTTTACTCTATTAAGGACTTGGGGCGGTTTTTGATGGAAGGCTTCGCTTTGCTGAACACATTACAAAAGTATGCGTGGACGCTCACAAGCTGCTAGGTTTTATCATACGTTCTTGTAAAGGTTTTGAAAACATTGACACACTGGTAAAGTTATACATAATGTTAATTCGTAGTAAGTTGGAATATTGTTGTATTATATGGGCACCTTTCTATCAGTAGCATATTACATTAATTGAGTCAATTCAAAGAAAATTTTAAAAATATTTGTACTATGTTAAATACAGAAGATATCCGGATTATAATATTTCCTATATGACATTACTCCAAAAATTTAACTTTAGCTCACTTGACAATAATAGAAAGCTAATTTCGTTGTCATTTATTTAAAATTGTTCACGGCATAACTCATAATCCTGATTTTCTAGAAAAATTAAATTTTACATTCCCCGTTTTAACTCTCGCAGTTCACTTACTTTCGTTTATAATGTACCTCATACAAATTATTTGATGAATTCGCCACTTTTTAATTTATGTAGCATTTATATGTATAATCATTTTAATTATGCTCTTGATATTTATAACTGCAATTATAAAGATTTTTGTATAATGGCCAAGGACTGCTTATTCTGATTTATTATTATTATTATTATTATTAACCTTGTAAATGGATTTCTAATCTGCTAGGAATAAATAAATAAATAAATAAATAAATAGAGAAATAAATAAATAAATAAATAATTCACTAGCAAATTGTAAATACCCATTCATGTTGCTGTTGAAACCCGTAGTTTCTTGACTGGTTACGATCAAAACTATCTATTTTGCTCACTTAGTCCTTTTTTATTAATATAGATTAGAACGGCTGCGATAAGTTACCATCTTTGCAGGTTAACCGAAGAATAGCTCCAAATTTTAAATACGAATCCATAGACTTTATAAATTATATTAGTTTTACAACAAAAAATATCGAGGGTTTGTTAGAAACGGCCGTTAGTGAAATCCATACATACGATTTTGGCGACTCATATATTAAACTACATAATATTTTCTTCATGAATATTGTAATAGACAATGCGATTGTTGTAAGAATGCATCTAGAAAAATTGCATGAATTGAGAATACACTGCTGAGTCATGAAAAATTACACATAGAAATTTAAAACAATACCTTGTTATGGTTACTGATGAATACGTAATACCGGATTGTTTAAAAATTGTACGTATGAATTAACTAAAAAACCTTTAATGCATTGCCATTAACATTTGCAAATAAAAAAAGAAAAGAATTAGAAAATAGAATTAAAATACCTAATATTTATTGTATATAGGTATTATATTTTCAAAAATTCTACCCTGTTTGAAAAAGAATTTAATCTGCTGTACAATTAATTTCAGTGCTTTGGTGTCATTTGTGGAACCTGTTATGCATAGATGATTTTGATTCTATGTAATAAAGAAAAATTATGGTTAGCGCTTTAAGTGGCCAGCCAATTATTTCTCTCTTTACATATAATCCTGCGCGAGAGGGAAGATTTAGGAACTCTCATTTGTAAGAAATATTCAATTAAGACGTCATCGTTCATTACCATAATTGGCATATTCTTGCCTATAGGTTTACTTACATATGTGCATCAGCAGCCCTTTCATTTAGATGCAATGGACTTCAATATCAGTCCTTTACAAGGGCGAAAACGTAACAATAAATGGCTATAGTTTCTTAAAATCCGATGAATGACAAATTATACTAATTTCTTATAATGGGATATATTTTCGTAACTAATAATAAATACATATCATTTGCTGTGATTTACTAACTTAATATCGTTAATAGTAAAGGATAACAGAGAAATAAAGTAATATTAATCTGCTAATTTGAGCTGTACACATTTCTTAAATCATAAATATATGTAGAATATTTGATTGCATTTTCTGATGAACAATGTAGGTAGATAATGTACGAAAAATTGACTACTATACGCAGTAATATAACGTAGAAACAAACTATGAATGGTAAATTTAGTTGCATAGATTTCTAATTCTTGTGAATCCATTTACCAAAGGACGAACCATACACCATACAGTTAAAGCAACTGTTACAATAAAACACACTATTATTACAGTATCAGAAGATCTGTTTCTAAACCAGCCTGTATAATACCCAGTAATCGTAGCATAAGCTCCTGCTACGACAGTAGCAAAACCAAAAAATGCATGAAACAGTTTGTTGATAGTTGGCGGGATAATTTTTCTTAATTGCACGCTATATAAAGCAGGAATTCCATTCAGTACTGTAATAAAAGCGCAAACTGTCGCTACAATACCACTAATTCCATGCTCGGTTAAGAAGTGACTACCAATTACACGAGATCTGTTCCATACAATTGTTCCTAGTCCTCCAATTATAAGTTCTGTTGCCAATAATAATGTTGCCCAATGAATATGTACTCTAACAGGTTGTTGAATTCGTTTAGTAAATATATTTTCTTTTATCACTGTTAAGATACCTTCAGTCATTAGAAGAGTCCACTACAATACAGTTTTATTATTACTTGTAATTTGTGCGTAACCTTATATTCAACTTAAAATATTGCAAATAAACTTACCCCTAAGGTATACAGAAATACGTGCCAAGTAACCAAGGAAAATTGACTCAGAAAACATAAATACAAAACGTATATTGTTAAACAAACGTTCAAAACATGTATGACCGTTGTAATATGTTCCACTACATCTTGTAGCAAAGGTGGTTGATTAGCCGATATTTTGGCATTTCTGGGTAAGTTGTTTAGGTCCGGCAGAGGAAATGTAGATATATCCATAGTTTGTTGTAGTATAGACGAAAAAACAATCAAAAATCATGTATTTGTTGTATTTTATTTTTCATGTCTCGTTATAATCTATTAATCTCCTGCTAAATCTCGTATACAGATAATGTCTGCAGTGCATAGTGATGAATACTTCTACTGTAATAATGCGTTCGATGCCGATGTTCCGTGTCTATATAGGTACCTACATACATGTGTTTATACCTGTATATGTAGATATTTTATTACAGCAGAAAGGGAATGCTTTATCTGGTCTTAAAATGATTTTTTCATCGACTGAATTTTAATACATAGGTATACAAATAGATGTTGTAACACTTTTTTGTAATACATTACTTAAGAAACTGGCGCTATATTAGTGTACGATTATCTTAAACTTATGCTTTCTAGCTATGCATATATGTAGTTTTTATTTCATACTTACATAATAATCTTCGTATAACAATAGAAAAATGAGTACCAAAGACAGTTTCGGTGAATACTTCTATGGTAATCTTTAGACGCTTTAGTGAATCTTCAAAAAGTCTTTCTTGTAATTCCAGAGAACTAAAGTTAAGTATATGCGGCGATTTGCGATTGTGGACACATTAAAGCGCAGTGCAAGTTCACATTAATAAGTGCTGCTTTTACGGAAAACTTACGTACTTTTGTTTGTCATAATGTATCCATGCCGATTTTTTTTGTCGGATAGGTCGTCATTCCCTCTTCCTTAATCTGCTTTAATTTTTCCAATTCTGCCTAGTCCATAGATCGTTACAAAGAAGAATCTTATGAAGATGATGATCTTATCACAAAGAGTAGGTAATTACCAGCGTCCATAGGCTAGTTTCTATTCAGCGCTTTAAAATGGGCATTTCAGTTTAATAGAATAATTATTTTATTATTGATTTTTTTGATCCATTAAATTTCTTGTTTTGGAATATACGTAGATATTCGAAAAATTAAGCCAATCCTTTTGGTTATATTATAATCATCCTTCGTTTAATTCCGAAATTAGAGATCGGCATAGTTAGGAATTAGTTTCTAGCTATTATTAGGCATATTTCCGCCTTTCTGTATTTCATTTTTATTAGGTTTCGGTTGAATGAAGTTTTTGGTTGTTTTCTTATCAATAGCAAATATACCCATATAGGTCCCATATTACATTTGTGCTTGAAGGGGTATCGATAACCCTGGTGAAAACCATAAAATACTTGGGCATCACAATAGATGACAAGGGCTCTTTTGCACCGCAATATAACTAGAGTGGTAAAGCGGAAGAACAAACAGCAAAGTTGAGCAAAATCATGCCTACATAAGAGAACCAAGTAGCGGCAAGAGATCAGTACTGAGCGGAGCCATACACAATGCCATCCTGTATGGTACCCCCATATGGCAACGAATAATAACCAGACAGAAACACCGACAAACTATCCAAAGAGCCCAGAGGAACGTATTGCTTCGAGTAGCGTCAGCGTACAGAACTGTGTCTTTACCAGCATCACAAGTTATAACAGGGATAACACCAATAGATCTGATAGTGCAAGAAAGAACATACAAATATAAGCATAGGTTGGAGGAGCACAGCATAGTCATGAGAACAGCCAAGGAAAACTCGCAACAAATGTGGCAAAACAGGTGGGAAAGAAAAAACGATAAGGCGCAGTGGACAAAACGTCTGATAGGTGACATTAGGGAATGGGTTAGCTGTAGACACCGTGAACTGGACCACTTCCTAACCCAAGCTTTTTCCGCTCTTTTGCAAAGCGGTTCGGAAAAGATGACTCGGATGCATGCATATGTATATGTACATACTGTGGTGAAGTAGATACAGCAGAGCATACCTTATTCCTATGCGACCGGTGGTATCAGATAAGAAAATCGACGTATACCAGCTTGGGGCAGACGCTAACACCAGTAAATATAATACCGTTGAGCATGGAAACTGTAGAGAATTGGAAAACCATCAACAATATGCTTAGGTCCATCATGCAAAGAAAAAAGGCCGAGGAACTAGAACGGCAGCGAATAGTAGCCTGACCACGAACGGGATGAAGGAGTAGAGTGCAGCCAAAGGTACATAGGTGATGCAATATTACTAAATGGTTCCAGCTATCCCGAAGGGCGGAGACGGCTTTTAGTGGGTAGGCAGTTTGCCGCATCTTTTGTACAAACTGAGAGTCCAACACTCACAAGTCGCATAGATCGAGCGCTTGGAGTGCGCAATGAGCATTTCCCCTGGCAAAAAAATAGCAAATATACCGTATATTCGATTCTTCTTTTATGGTGTTGGTTCTATTACTTTCAAGGCTCCTTTTCGTGCACCCGAGAAGAGTTTTACGTTTCTTTGTAGTTTTTCCATCATATAATTAATTCAAATTTCTTATTTATTAGTGTATTTCAGATCATGTGCTAAGGAGGCTATAAAAATTCAATTCATGTGTTTATATGGTAATTATTCTACAATATCAATTGGACGTATGTTGTGGTATCCATTCATAAATGCGTTTGTATTTACCCGTTTGTGTGTTGTAGCATGTTAACATGCAAGCAGAAAAATAATAGGAAAAAGAAGGACATCTCCTAGCGTACAATAAATTCCACAACTTATATATTTCGAGATGTAAGCGGATTAGAAGGTCTCTATCTCATACTTTACATACATTTTTAACACTATAAATTCTGAAATAAATTTCTTTCACAACTGTTGTCAACATTTCACACAGGTCTAACCCAAAGTCTAAAATATATGATAATATATGACAATATGATGCATATATGTTACTATTTGAAATGTGGTCGTTGTAGTCGATAAATGTTATACTGGGCAAGTTTCCCAGAGTGGGTGGGGTGGCAATTTCGAAATCTTAAACGGGGAACCCCCATTTTGTATTGCAGATTCGGATTCTACGCTATCATGTATGTAGTTTTTGTTTGAAACTGGAAACTGAACAAAAACATGGTTGTAAACGTCTAGAAAAAATACTCAAAAAA